>BRDA01067137.1:0-59817 GCA_036984385.1 Crenuchus spilurus | reverse complement strand
AAATATTAAAATGATGTTGAAAACATGAAATGGGGTCACCATCATGCTTCCCGTCGCTGAATTCCTGGTAAAATGTAGAGGCAATTGCTCTAAGACTGCAAGGGAAGCTCAGATTCCCCTAAAATGTAAAAAAATAAGTGATCAATAATATACTGTTGTGTGTACATGTCATTGACTAAATATGCGCTACAACGCGCTCAACTTTTGTTCTGAATCAGCTTCTTATCACTGGTAACGACGTGGCTTTCCTCTCACTCATTCCCGCAGCTTAACAGTGCTTTAAACAGGGTGGATGCTTTCTTTGTTAAAAACGACTAGCGACAAATCGAGCTTCTATTTCTGGTGTTTTTTTGTAGCTGCTTGTGTTTGGAGACTGACTTCTATCACTCTTTCTGACTTCTATCAGAGTTTCTGTCCAGCGAGCCCATCCACCATCACAAAGCACTCACAGGCAGACACACTTCACACTAGCCTCGTGCCAGTCCCAGCTAGCGAGCTAGCAGGTGTAAATTTGAATAGCGCGAAATTTGAATGATTAAAAAAAAAGATCGGGTGCTTTTTAGAGGGTCGGGCGGGGATGATCACCAATTGTTTTTTTTTACTTGGCCTTAAGCAGATAATAAGAATAAATGGTGTAAGGTATTGCCAAAGATGGCTTACAGCTTGTTGACAGTCCTTTATTAAGTGTATCTCAGATTATAGTTGTATACTTTAGTGGAATAGATCTGTACTGATGGTTTTACTTGCAGTGAAATTATCATTCACTCTCTTTCATCAGGATGTCTCCACACCATATCAGTGATCGGTCCACTGTTTGGCTACTCACTCGGCTCACTCTGTGCAAACCTCTATGTGGACTTCGGCTTTGTAGACATGGGTGAGATTCATTGCAAAGTATTCTGAGTGTTCAGCTCTGAAGAATATGATGAACTGTAAGTGTACTTGATTCAGAAATTGCAATATTAAGAAATCCTATTTTTCTGAAACTTGCATGAATAGTATAACATGAACATGTGTTTATGGAGAGATTCATGGAGATGAAATGCTCATAGAGATGTTATATGGCAGGCATGTCCAAAGTCCAGCCCATGAGCCATTTGCGGTCCATTTCCATTTTTGTACCGGCCCGCGAGGTATTTTAGAAATAAAATGAAAGTTGTTCAATTTTAAGCAGGTTGTAAAAAATGCTAAATGTTAATGACACTACACCTACATTAATGTTCCTGAGCTTTTTGGTAGACATGGTGGCGCCAAAGAAATGACAAATAGACAGAATACAGAAGAATTCAGGCAGGTTGGGAAAATGAATATTTGTTCACTGAGTTTAGAGGAAAGTGCATGTTTAATTGGTCAGGAAACAGCTGCTGTAATGAAGGAGAAAAATGTTAAGATATTATGAAATGAAACATCACTCTTTCAGGTCAGGCACTGAGCGAGAACAGAAGGTGAAACAACTAGCAACAGCTCGTCAGCTCAACAAAACCCAATTTTTGTGTTAAGTGCAAGAAAATGCTACAAGGGTTATGAAGTAGCTCAACTCATAGCCCAGCATTGGAACTTCAGGGTTGCCAGGTTCACACTTTTTCACACACAGTTTTGTATTTTGTTAATTCATTTGTAAATACATTTTTAGAGATGATGGAGTGTTGGTTTTTGGACTACTTTAAAAATGTACCATGAGCACCAAAAAACTTGGTACAAGTCTGTGGCCTGAGACTATACATATTTTACTCCTTCTGGGCCCCAACAAGAAAAGTTTGGACACCCTGTCACATGGGTTCATTACCTGAGCTATTGTTTGGGAGCAGATCATGGTCAGCTCCTATTGACATAACATAAGCCTTGACCAGCACCATGACCAGTCGGTGATACATCACATAAATGATGGAGCTGAGATGGTACCTTATCTACAGAGGTCCACTGACGCTATATTCCAAAAGGACAGTGCTCCACCATTTGTGACACAATGGGGGGATACTGATTGTGTATTCTACAGTCTGGAGTAAGTTATATTTATAATTGTTTGCCATTTAAAAAATAAAATCTGACAAATGTATATCACATTTTAATATCCACCTCTTTATAGTCATTTCAGTTTTAATGCTAAGGGGTGTATATATTTTATATATGTATATAAAAATGTATGCACTCATGGTCAAATGACACCTTTTGCATATTAAGTAACACATTAAGCAACAAATTTCTTTTGCACATTTTACCATTTATTGCTACTATGTTTTCCATAATGTTAGTCTAAGTGTGCCTGCAAATGAATATTTGGATGTTTGTTTGTGTGTTTTCATTCTCAGATAGTGTGACGATAACCCTTCATGACTCACGTTGGGTTGGAGCATGGTGGTTGGGTTACCTAGTGGCTGGCCTTCTGTCTCTGCTGGCTGCTCTACCACTCTGGTTCCTGCCCGGTGCTATTCCTGAGGTCTCTGAGTCTGCTGGACCAAACAGCTCATCCCAGCAAACACACAACTACATGGAACAAACCACTGCAAGCCTCAAAGACATTGCCAAAGGTAAATCTGCCTACAAGTCATAGTTCATAATTATATTTATCGCAGCGGATCCAATTAAGGTAAAGCAAGGCTAATTTATATATACATACTGTATATTTCCAACATTCCCTCTTTTGAAACTGAACTTCAGGGGCATTTCATCATGGTGCTTTCTTTTGGCAAAAATGCTTAACTCTAGCTGGTGCAATCAGGGGCGGATTTAGAAATTCTGGGGCCCCAAGCAATGTCATGTCTGGGGGCGCTGATCAAACAGATTCTTTTTTATGGTTATGGTGCGGTACAGGCTTAAACATAAATTAAATTATTATTATTGATTATTAATAAATATTAATTATTATACATACATTTTAAACATTACTTAAACATTATTATTCATAATATTTTATTAGGAATTACTAGTTACTATTAATAATATACTAATAAATATTTAAATATTATTATTATTATTATTATTATTATTATTATTATTATTATTATTATTATTATTATTATTATTATTATAAAATAAGGTTAATCATTAATTAAATATTAATTATTAAATATTAATAAACTGTTAAAATCATGTAATATAAAATTATCACTCAATTCTGTGTTGCACCTTGATAATCAACTTCACTCCAATTCATTAACACCAATTTTACACTTATGTTAGGACTGTATGGTCAATAGACCTCATTTACACATAACTATATCTCATTTTTGAGTAAAAATAAGCAGAAATTCGGAATTATTTTGATAGTTAAACTTAGAAGGAACGTAAATTGATGGCTTATCACAGACTGGTAGACGCGCACGCGCGCGCGCACACACACACACACACACACACACACATGCACGCACGCACGCACAAGGAGAGAGAGAAAGAGAAAAGCAGGTGAACACGGCTACAGGCCAAATCAAAACCGCGACCCTGATGAGGATTAAGCAGGTGTGATAGTGGATGGATGGATGGTTTGAAAGTCCAGACGCTGACGGAGTGACCGCCAATTACACGTTAACAAGAACAGAGCCAATGAGCTTGTGGGTAGTCTAAAGAGAAATAAGCCAGACTAAAGAATAATAATTCCGACTGAGTGGCTGTTTGTGCTGGGTCTTAGTGCTCATCCTGTCTCTTTGTAATATAACGTGACACTGTTTTTGGAAGGAAAAATCAGCAGAGAACCAAAACAGTTTTTTCTTGCCAACCTCTTTTGGGGCCCCTGATCTCCGAGGCCCCAAGCAATTGCGTGGTTTGGTTAAATCCGCCCCTGGGTGCAATTTCATCATAACAATGACCAGTCTAGTATTGAAGTTATCCAGCAAATCATTAACTGAATCAAATTATTTGCATGGTGTAGTGCACATTTTGCTCATGACAAGTGCAGCTGTGCACAACTGTTTATGACTTGTACAGACTGTTCTTTCTGTTTCTGATATGTGTAAAAGTACAAAGTGTCCAAGCTCATGTCTTTGTAAACATAAACTGCTGGCATCACTACAGCTGCTGGGACCCAAAAAAACATAAATTGACCTTATTACTTGAGACTGTGATGACCTCTTCCCTTTCAGTGGATACGTTTGGGCGAGGCTGTTACTGATGATAAGGTAGAGAGTGTAGGTGACTTTTTGGTGGAAGGGGGGCCTGTCTCTTTTTTGAAGAGCTGCAGAAACCCTGCATGTCAGTGCTGATGTGTCATCATAATCTTTGCATGTCGGTACTGACGTCTCCATTGTTTCCACCAATGGGGGGTTGAATAAATTGAACACAATGTGAACAAATGAGGTTCTGTAAGTAAACAGTCCGTCTCTAATAAAGTCAGTTCTTTCTTGCAAAAAAGTTAAAATTGTCAATAAAGTTCAGTCCATTTGACCTGCAGCTGTTATAAAGCCAAATGTTTAATCCAAATAACCTTGAGAACAGATTATTTCCCCATGCAGGCAGAGGACTACTGATAAAAGATTGTACACTGTGCTTGTTGAGTGTGGTAGAGATTGTTAAAATTTCTTTTTAAAAGCTCAGACTTGCTGCTTTCTTATATATTTTTTGCCACCATGAACAACATTCCTGAAAACAATTAATTTTGCATTCTTCACACCAGTTATACTGTAATCCCTTGCTGTGGATCTCTGATTGGCTGACACTTCTGTTAGTTTCTGCATTATCACTGAGGACTTGCAAAGGTATATATCTGTTCTGCAGGTAAATTAAATGAGACTGAGATTCTAATCTGGCTTTGAGGGTGTTAGCTTTAGTATTAGCATTGACTACAGTGCTGTATGTGGCTGTGTTTAGGTTTAGCTCCAATGTGAAACCAGTCATTTGTCTCATCTCTACTCACATTACATGCTCCATCAACATGATCTGTTGGTCTGGCTCTGTGTATCTCCATTGCCTGCTGGACTGTTGAGACTATAGCTAGCTGTCCTCTGCCAGTCCTCTCAGACTTGCTTCACACGGCAGAGGAATGTAAATCTCTACATTCTGATAATAAACAGTGAAAACCCACCTCCAACATTGTCATTTTTTCACAAATCAAACTGTGCTGCCCAACATCTCTGCAAGGCTGAAGTTGAACTTCCCTCTCTTTTTTTCTCTTTTTTCAGATTTTTTGCCATCACTGAAGCGCTTGCTCTCCAATAAGATCTACATCCTGTACTTGATCTTCAATGTAGTGGTGTTCAATGCCTTTGTCATTATTATAACTTACACACCGAAATACATAGAGCAGCAATTTGGACAAAGTGCCTCCAGGGCTAATTTCCTTTTAGGTAACAGCACAGACAACACTTTATATAAATCACTTAACAGCACTGTAAATAATTGACAAAACTGTGTATGTGTGCAGGTGTAACCTCTATTCCAGCGATTTGTTTGGGTATTTTTCTGAGTGGAGTGATAATGAAGAGATTTAAGCTGGATCTGCTGAATGGTGCCAAGATGGGATTTGTGGCGTGTATTGCTGGCTTTCTATTCACTGTGCCTTGCTTCTTTCTCAGCTGTTCTAATACACACATGGCTGGGGTTACTGTGCCATATCAAAGGTATACTGACTTTCATCACTGTTTTGCTCAAAGCATTAGTCTCATTTTTAACACACGAGGACATGCATAACATCATGTGATCATGATTATGTTAATGCAACAATTATACAACAATGGTACTTGATAATCCCTGGGGCACTGGGTACATTTTCAGCATATTTAGTTAGGAAATCTGTGAAAGTGAATGTAATGAGCTTTTAAAATATTCAATTAGATGAGAACAATATACCTGTGCAGCTACCATTTTGAAGTTTGCAATCACAAAACTTTATGCAGTCATCCTTTGTTCCGCCACCTATTCCTTACATTCAGATTCATCCATCCATCCATCATCTTCCACTTTTTCAAATCTGGGTAACAGGGGTAGCAACCCAAGTAAAGTAAACCATACGTCCCTAGTCATCTCTTGTAGCTCATATGGAAGGATTCCAAGGCAATCCCAGGCCAACTGAGAGATATAATCACTCCAGCATGTCCTAGGTTTTCTATGAGGTTGCGTCCCAGTGGAACATGCCCAGAACACCTCACCAGGGAGGCGTCCAGTAGGCATCCTAACCAGGTGCCCGAATTACCTTAACTGGCTCCTCTTGATGTGGAGAAGCAGTGGCTCTCCTCTTACTCTGTGTCTGAAATCCTCATCCTATCTCTGAGAGCCCAGACACCCTACAAAGAAAGTTAATCTCATTCTTTTGGTCACTACCCAAAGCTCGTGACCATAGGTGAGGTTTGGAACATAGACTGACCAGGAAACAACAAAGCACTCCACCTTTTTCTGGCTCAGTACCATGGTCCCCACACTTGGAGGTCTTGATTCTCATCCCAGCTGCTTCACACTTGGCTGCAAACTGGTCCAGTGAGAGCTGGATGTAGGGTGGAGCTTATTTTTTAACTTGTTGAGAAAATTGGTCTCACCCTCTTAAATTGTTCCTCTATTACATAAAACCATATTCTGAAAATTTTTATTAAAATTTACTGGTAGCTCAATTGGACTAAAGTTTTATAGTTTTAGTTAAATTCTACATCAAATGGCATAGAACAATAGAAAGATTTAAACCTCCGGTCTCTCTTCCATTAGCATGCTCCAATCTCAAACATGGTAATTATGACTTTTTGGACACTATTTGTTGAATCTTAATAACTTAGCCAATGACCAGCATATTTAATAATGAGTTAAATTGTCTGACTTTTATGTTGAAAATGGTGCTTTGCAAAGGTTGGCAATTTTATTATAACTGTGTAAGGCAACTGTGAAGTAAACACAATGGCAACAAGATCAAAATGACAAATATATCTGCTGGGATCTACTGTAACAGAGTTAACAGGTTCAAAACTCCCATCAGTTCACATGGCACTTGACTTCTACCTGCACCAGCATCTAGAACGAAATAAAATGGTTCAAGAAGCATCAGATGTTGCAGTGCAGGATATTTCCCTATTTTAGAATAAAGCTAGAATTCCCATAAGAGACAAACAGCACTGTCAGAAAAAACAGGACAAAATCTTTGAACATGGAGACTTCTGATTAAAAACAAAGGACGGCAGTCAGGAACAAAATAAAAAGGAAGCATTGCAACACTTACTGTTGTTCTATTATTAAAGGTTGTATTAAACTAAGTGTTATACAAGGTTTTATATTTTGGTTTAATATTTTTAATATTTTGTACTTAGTTCAATAAAGTTGTTATGAACAAACTTTGAGCTCTTTGAGCTACCTCTAAATATCTCAAATTTTACCTATTTTTTAATATATAAAATAAACGTTTTGAGGGGTGAGACTTTAGAAAATCTAAAATTTTCTGAAATGTTATTTTTAAGCTCCACCTGGAGGTCCTTGTTTGATGAAGCCAGCAGAACCACATCATCTGTAAAAAGTAGATACAGAATCCACTGAGTCACCAAACCAGGCATATTCTGCCACTTGGCTACACTGAGAAATTCTGTTCATAAAAATGATTTTAAAAATCAGTAACAAATGGCAGCCCTGGTGGAGTCCAAACTCAGCTGGACAGCAGTTTGTGTCCTGAAGACATTGAGATGGGATTGAGAAGGTTTTAAAGGTATTCCTTTCAATGGCCAATGATGTTCCCAGTCAAGGTCAACAACCTCCCACCACAATTGTACACAGTGTTCATGGGAAACAGCTTTCCTGTCCTGAGCCACCTGACCATTTGCCAGAATGTTTTGAGGAGTCGTCTGATAGTCACTTTCTATGGTCTCATCAAACTCCTCCCACATCTGTGCTTTTGCCTCAGCAACAGCCAAAGCTGCAACCTACTTCACCTTTCAGTACTCATCAGCTGCCTATGGAGTCACACAAGCCAACCAGGCCTGATAGGATTCTTTTTTAGGGGTACAGCAGTTGTCAACCCGACAAGCACTGTCAGCATGGTGGCCACATCACTGGTCAGCTGCCTCAACAATGGAAGCCCGAAACATAGCTCATTTAGACTCAATGTCCCTTGCCTCATATGGAATGGAGTCAAAACTCTGCCAGATAGGGGAGTTGAAAATCTTTCTGAAAGGTTACGACCACCTTTATTGCCTCTCACACAGGCGATGGTCCCACATGAGAGTCAACCCAAGTTGCGCCTTTGGGCTGAGCCCAGCCAGCCCCCATGGGTAAGAGTCCAGCTACCTGGCACTCACCAAGGAGCACCTCCCTCAAGCCTGGCTTTAGGGTGGAGCCCCATTAACCCTATTCTGTACGAGGTAAATGGGGTCTTGTTGCTTTTCTTCTTCATGGAGTTTTGTAATAAGGTAGTAATCCAAGGAGGAGATGATTCAGAGATTCATTATGTTCTTGTTTTCTTCTGCTTGGTTATGGTTTTAGATGCATATAAAATGGAAGTCATATGTCATCTGAAACACTCTTCTTTCTACTGAAATTGTTATTTTCAGTTTAAGTTGCTTCCAATAAACCTGTTGCCATATCTTCAGCTTTGAATATGCAGCTCTTATCTGAAGCAGTCCTTTAGGCTGTGTTCAGACTTGAAACTGTTTCACAAATCAGATCTGTTGAGATGACTGGCTTCATCTGAATTGAGACGGCTGCAGAAATCTTAAACGTAATCGCATTTCAATCCACATCCAAATGTGGTTTGGATGCAATTTGCATGTTGTTTTCAGCATGGTCAGTAAGGAGTGCAAGTGTGTGGAACTCAATACCTGATGAGGTTAGACTGCTTACAAAAGCAGTCTTCACAAAAAAACTGAAAATGTGGCTTATCAACAACTATAGTTGCCAACACTAAAAGAGAAGCCTGTTGTGTTGTTTGATGGTATGATAAATTATGTTGTTTTTTGGGTTTTTTTTTTTCTTAATTGTATGTTAAGTGTTGCATGTATTTTGTATAATATTGTACTTGTATTTTTTTTTTTTATTATTAATTGTAATTTTATTGCCTTCTTACTGCCTGTTTTACATCATGACCAGAGGACTACAGATGAAAACTAGCTTCTGGCTAATTCTGGCTTTTTTAACCATGTGTAAACATGTGTTCTATGAAATTGCTCTGTCCCCTTTTTAATAATAATAATAATAATAATAATAATAATAATAATAATAATAATAATAATTAATAGCAGCTGCCCAGACTATAAAAGGTCAGTTTGGAAAGGCAAAACGCTTTAATGTATTTTCAGTATCCTTGGTTATAAAGCTATTCTAATTCTGGTAGTTGTACACTGATGTTTATACTTCAGATCTGTGCATGCAGCAGAAGTGGAGATCAGTTTGTCCTCCTCCTGTAACACAGACTGTAGCTGCCCACTGAACCAGTGGGACCCTGTGTGTGGTCAGAATGGAGTGACCTATGTTTCAGCATGTTATGCTGGCTGCAGCCTGACACATGGCTCAGGCAGGAACATGGTAACCTCTAGTCTTCTCACAGTATAATACATAATATATAATACTGAATACACAACTCGTAAAGCCTTTTTGTTTCATACTTAAGTCAGATGTTTCCTCTTCTCTCTCTAGAGCTTCCATGGCTGCAGGTGTGTTGAGAGTTGGGGTATGAGTGAGGTAAACTCATCGGCAGTGCTGGGTCAATGTCCCAGAGAGAGCAACTGCTCTACAATGTTCTACATCTTCCTTGCTCTGCAGTCTCTCAGTTATTTCACCTACTGCTTGGGTACCGTGCCTCTGTTCATCATGTGTCTCAGGTTCCTGCTCATCACTTTTCTATCATGTAGCAGTTATGCAATATTATTCTTATAAAATAGCTACATAAACTTTTATCAATCAATAAATACTGACATTATTCTTCTAAAATAGTAACTTTTTATAAATACTATGCACACTCATTGTCCACTCTATGAGACACAGCTATCATGCTGGTCACCCTGAAGCTGTAAACTCAGAGACAATAGCTCATCTGTATTTCCTCACAGGTTGCATTAGTCATTCTCTATTGTCATCACTGGTCACAGAATGCTGCCACTACACCACACTAGCTGTATATTTTGGGTCAGTGGACTATTCCAGTGACACCGAGGTGTTTATCGTCCACAGCATCTCTGCTGTGTCTGTTCCACTCTGATCAAAGCAACACACTCTAACATACCACCACCACCACAGCAGTGTCACCACAGTATTGAGAATGATCCACCACCCAAACAATACCTCCTTTGTGGTGGTCCAGGGCAACAAATACAGTATTCATAGAAACAGATGGACTACAGACTGTAATTGTACAAGTTTGTTAGTGTTGCTGATAAAATGGAGAGTGAGAAACAGAAAGATGGTGTTATTGAATTGGCTAGTCATTACTACACATTTACTTTTTATTAGACATTCAATTAGTCACTTAAATGTAAGTTTCATTTTCAGTTATACACCGATAAGCCAAAACATTAAGAGCACTCAAAGATGAAGTGAAGCACATTGATTATCTCTTAAAACACTACATGTCACAGTCTCAGATATATTAGATGGTAAGAGAACACTCAGTTCTTGGAGTTGACAGGTTGGATGTAATGGCAGCTATGGGCATCGTTCACAAAGGACAAAATTGATATGACCAGAAGACCAGGTAAGAGCATGGCTTGTGATATGGTTCTGATCAGCAATGGTCAGCTCCCTTTTTAATCAAATCTTAATCTTGTGCTAGAACAATGAATCCAAACACTTAACACACTTAAAGGATCTGCTGCTAAAATCATGGTGCTAGATAGCACTGGACACCTTCAGAAGTCTTGTAGAGTCTTTGCCTCTGAGTTGTGTTTGTGGCACATGGTGAGCCAAGACATTAGCTGCACAGTATGTATATTAGCATATTCATGATGTTTTGGCTAATTGCTGTTCAAAGATCTAATGTCTCTTTTTGTTGTCCTCTGTTTGTCCATAGGTGTGTAGATCCTGAGCTAAAGTCTTTGTCTACAGGGGTGTTCCTGCTGATTGTTAGGGTTCTAGGTAATAATCTTTTATTTGTTTGTTTTACAGAATTCTGGTGTGTTTTGCATTGCTTATGTGTGTTTCACTGTGTATCATTACAGCAGGAATTCCAGCACCTGTATACTTTGGTGCCTTGATAGATTCCACCTGTCTGAAGTGGGGGAGCAGAAAGTGTGGAGGAAGAGGGGCATGCAGGTTGTACAACAACAAAATATTCAGGTGAGGACCACCTGACACTTATTAATATTGCTCTATTAGCAAGCTCCACCTTGCTGGCGTATAGTTAGACGCTCTAGAGACCCTTTGCCAATGAACAGTTTGTGCTGTCCATCCACTAGACCTTCATCAGTGGTCAGTTTCAGATCACAGAACTGCTCTCAGCTGCAAAAAGTGCCTTGCAAAAGTATTCACCCCCCTTGGCATTTTTAGTGTTTTGCTACCTCACAACCTGAAATTAGAATGAATTATTTGAGAATTTGCATCATTTCATTTACAGAACATGCCTACAAGTTTGAACATTTTCTTTTTATTGTGAAGCAAACAACAAATTGGACAAAAAAACAGAAAACATCAGTATGCACTCACCAACTATTCACCAGTTCTGATTACCTCTCTGATTAATGCCCTCCTTGCCTGGTCTGACATTTTGGTGGGTGGCCCTCTCTTGGCAGGTTTGTTGTGGTACCATGTTCTTTCCTTTTGATAATAATGGATTTGATGGTTCTCTAGAGCAGGGGTTTTCAACCTTTTGCAAGTTGGGCCCCCCCAACCCTGGTTCAGTGCAGTTTGGGCCCCCCTTCTAACCCCCAACCCTAACTATCTAGGGCTGAGATAGGAAGTCTTTATAAAACCTTTTTGTGGGGTTAGTTTTTAAAAAGTTTTTTTTTCTTTCTTTTTTCTTTTTTCAAATAAACATGACGAGAGACATAGAATAGCACTACATGTGTTGTCGGACGTTTATATAGTAGCACTGATGTCACATCAGTTCAGAATACTGCTTTCTGTTTTATTTGGTGGGTGCATCTCCTTTGCACCAATAGTCAACGAGTCTGGGATTTTTTGTGAGTTTTTTCTTGCCCCTGTCCCGTGCTCATGCCCCCCTGAGAGAGTGCTGCCCCACCCCCATGGTGCATCTTTTTTAATGGTGTTGCAGTCTCTGAGGTATTTCAGAAAAGGTGTGTTTAATGTAATGGATCTCCTATTATCCTCTCAGGAAGGACTGCCACACACAAACACACACGTTCGCATCCGCCCTTTAGGCCATTTATTCTGGAAAATATGAGAATCCTCTTTTTTTTTTATTCACTGGTGTGATGACTGCAGATTCACCAAAACGCAGGGCACCAAAACATCATTCCATTATATAAAATCTCCAATTCATTGAAATTCACCCAAAAATAAAAAGGGACATTTTTCTTACTGTTACATATATACTGACAGATTATGTTCAACTCAGAATGCACAAGTGGACTTCATTTCATTAAGCATGTGATTCTGAAGGTAACTTTTTAGGAGCTTCAGAGGGGGTGTATACATATGTACATGCCAATTTTCAGTTTTTTATTTCCAAATAAAATACGTTTTTATGTATATTATTTTTCTCATTTCACTTCACCAAATATTTTGTGCAGATGCATGACATACAATTCAGCAAAAAAAAATGATTACAGGTTATCATCTAACAAAATAGATAAAAAGCCGAAGTGATGAATACTTCTGCAAGGAACTGCATATATTTTGAATGATGGACCACTCTCATTCTAGTAATGACATTGTCTAGGAGTGAAATCCCATCAACACTGCAGTCATTAATGAAAGCACACTTGTGCTGCTCTCATTGTTAAGGTTTCTGTTTCTGGGCCTGACCAGTGGTCTGAGGGTGTGCAGTCATGTGCTTTTCTGGATTACTATAATCCAGCTCAAGAAAAAGCTGCAGAAAGAGAAGACCATCACAGAGCTGGAGCTCCAGCAACCTGCAGGGGGCGCTGTTGAAGCACTATTAAAAGAGGACTGTATCACAGAGCACCAGGATCCCTTGCAGGCCTCAGTGTGATGTCATTGTCAACTTTATAGGACCCGTCTACTATTTTGATGCATTTTGTTTTATCCTGCTAAGGTCACATACTATTTGTGTGGGTTTTGATGTGCTTAAACAGTCAAAATTCATCTTTACGTGAACATGTCCAACTTTGTATTTCCTTGATAAACAAGTACAAACAAGCTGCTTTTGTTACTTTACCTTACATGGGAAGTTCACTTTTTGAACTTATCAACTCTTATATTTTTACCTCGTTGACCAATGTTATGTTATGGTTACAGACTGGACTGTAAATGAGAAGTAACAACACTTTTATCACTTCATTGTGAAGATGTAGAAATCAACTGCAATTTGCTGAATTAACAAAATAATGAAATCTGTTTCCTTTTAAATTGACCTTTGCAACTGAAATAGAGAATAACGAAACCATTCAGTAATTCTGTTACTAAAAATCTGTATATTTAAAGAAATACAAAGTGGTGTTTGAAAGTTTGTGAACTCTTTAGAATTTTCTATATTTCTGCGTAAATATGACCTTAATGATCATCAGATTTTCACACAAGTCCTGAAAGTAGATAAAGAGAACCCAGTTAAACAAATGAGATAAAAATATTATACTTGGTCATTTATTTATTGAGGAAAATGATCCAATATGACACAGAGGAACATTATGTGAAATGAATGTATGCTATTATAGATGATATGATACATTACAGCACTATAAAAATCTTATTTTTAATTTAGTCTTTTATTGTATTGTTAATTTTCTAATGTCATGTTGTCATATGTCTTATTGCTAGGTTTATTGATCAATTATTAATTAAAGCCATTATTTAGACAACTGCTATGAATTATTTAGTAATTACGTTTTTCAGGAGTTATTATTAATTATTTTGAAATTCAGTTAATTATTCAGTGTCTATTATAAAACTATAAATACGATATGGTTCTGGATGTCATATCAATTATTCAGTAGTAACTAATATGGATGATTCAGTACTTTTTTATCAGCAATTAATGAGCTATTAAGTATCCAGGAGCAGCTGTGGTCTGGTTGTTAGGCATCTGGTCTTGTGATCAGGAGGTCACCGGTTCGATCCACAGGCAAGTCATGGCTGAAGTGCTCTTGAGCAAGGCACCTAAATCCCAACTGCTCCCTGGGTGCCATGTATAGAACTGCCCACTGCTTCAGGCTCATGTTCACAGCCTAGTGTGTTCATTAGTGTGTGTGTGTGTGTGTGTGTGTGTGTGTGTGTGTGTGTGTGTGTGTGTGTGTGTGTGTGTGTGTGTGTGTGTTTCACTCCACTGTTGTTAAATGCAGAGCTCAAATTCCATTGTGTGCAATCACACTGGCAAAAAAGAGCTATTCAGAATCTGCTCTGAACTATTTGCCAAGTAATGCAAACAAATCCGTTTCTACATTGACATTCACAATCACTTATTCAAGCATTATTAATGATTCAGTAGCTGCTAATTACTCAGGGTGTATAATTAATTGAACAGATACAGAATTATCAAGTTGATGTATAACAATAGAAGTTAAAGGGTTAATTCAGAGTTCTGCTCAGTACACCTTTACATCAGAAGTGATCACTGCACTGCTGTGAAAGTTGTCTGCCATCAATGATGAGGATGACGAAGATGATGACGAGTGTGTGTGTCAGTTTTGACCTGCACCGTGGGTTCTGATTCTTCAAGCAGACCCCTCCTCCCCAGCTCACCGCTCAGATGGAAATTGGCTATATTTGGATGACAGTGATGTCACAAGTGGTTGAGGGAGAAACCTATAACAGGCTGGGCAGAATATGTGTGAGTGAGAAAAACCAGTGACTGCACCAGTACCTCCTGCTGTCTCTCACCACTGGACCAAAACTACTGCAGGTGAGTGAGGAGGGTCTTTTTTTCTGAAAGATTTTGTTTGATCACCTTTTCACAAAGAAAAAAGTAATTGACTTGATTCACATATGTATTTAATCTCCAAATGAATAAAATAGCAATAGTTTAATTGGTGTAATTTGTTCATGTGGAAAATTATATAAATATTTCAAGTAATTTTTTTTTATTATATTAGTTTTAGGGTGTGAATGGACATGTCTGAGAGAGCTCGACTTGAGCTTTTTAACCCTTTCTGCTTTGCACTGACATGATGTGTCAAGTAAAATTAAATGAATAAAATTGGCCATATCGGCTATTGTGCTCGATGTAACTTATTTTATTTTGACATGTGAATAAAGTAGAAACATTGAAAAATAGAAATTAGGAAAATATTTTATATATTAGTAAACCTGAAAAGAGTTTATGTTTGCATTCTCATACGATAATGTAAAGTAACGTAAGTATCTAATAAAATGTAAAGGACTTTTTATTAGATGTATATTAATGTACAGCACACAGTACACTATTAAGCTGCATGGTATGTAAGTAAGTACTAGAGCATCTCCAGAATGGCTAATATTGTGGAAAAAAATCATTTGTGTTCATAATTTAATTAAAAAAGGTAAACAGTCATATATTTAATATCATTATATGTAAAGTGACATATTCCAAGCTTATGTTGATACAGTTTAAACTTGAATTTTATAAAATGTGAAATATTCTAATAATCTGAGATTCTGGATTTCTGTTTTTCATGAGATATAAGTCATATTGATCAACATTAAAACAAAAAAAGCTTGAAATTTGTCACTTTACATGGAATGAATATATATGACCGTTTACCTGTTTGAATTAAATTATGACGTTTTTAATTATTAAATTATTATTTTTCATGATTTGTATTAATCCTGTTACATTGAAGTGACTATTGCATTTGATTGTTCTTGGCTCATTTTCAGTATTCTGCAGATCTGTGCTGCCATGTATAATCTGAAAGTGCCTGTCCTGCTCCTGTTGCTCCTTGTACTGATGCAGTGTGTGACCACAGCACCTAACAACAGGTCAGCAACTGTTCAATTCATAGTGTATAGCATTTAAAACCAGAAATATGTAGTAATTCTAAAATCATATATTCACCCTTTTCCATGAAACGAATCCATGGAATTCCATGGAAACGAATTCCATTATCCAATTATCCATTATCCAATTTTTAGCATTTTTGTAGCTTCTCCTACAATCTCCTACATCTTCATATAGAATTTCCAAGTCTCCAAAGCTACCAAGGAGCAAAATGTGAGTGATGTATTTTCCTCTGTGAGGTTAATTGTTGACCAAATGATCTTGGTGCATTTGCCTCATGAAGACAAGTGTAGATGAAGTGTGTTTCATTCTCAAGAATGAGAGCTCTTCAGCGTATAATCAATCTGCCACACATTATCTTTGGGAAGAGTCATCATCTGACAGGTCCCTGAGAGACTCTCCAGAGATTAGAGGCTTTTGGACTCTTTTGATGAAAGTGCATTTACAGGGCAGGTGATTACTTGGTACGTCTTTCTACGTTTGGCCAGTGTGATATTCGTCTAAAGTGTTTGAGTGAGATCTAAGCTCAGGGACCACAGCTCTCCTGCAGGTACTACATGTTCTCTGGACAATTCATCTATGACTTAGAATAGGTTTGTGAACTAGTTATAGGATAAAACAATTTAGAACACAACAAAAGAACATTTATTTCCTAGAAAAATCCAACAGCATGGAATTCAAGTCAAGTCATTCTCTCAGCATTTTTTTTGCACTGATTGTTGATGATTAAAGATGTACACAATTTCAATCAAAGTAAATTCACTGACTTGTTTTCACTGTATGCATTGGTGAGTATCTAGTCATTAGTTTATTCAGCTTCATGTGCAGTTTTTATGGGTTGATCCTTTGCACTGAGTACAGCTGCTAACATTCTCATCCCTATTTATTTGGTCAGTGCACTTGTAGAGCAAGTGATGCCTTGGAGGGCTGTTGTCCTAAGTGCACACGGCTCAATGAACCCTGTTTTCCTTCAGGTACTCTGTGTCCTCTGCTGAGCGAGGGGATGAGGCTGAAGGTTGGATGACTTCAAATCTGATGTTGAATCCTTTCCTGGAATCTGTGAGGTCACGTTCCCAGAGGGGACTCAACAGGTACGTGTGCTAAAGGTTTAGTATGGCAGCCAGATGCTCCAAGTGTGCTGCAGTTATGATTTAACTTTTCATATGTATTCATATGTTTGCTTATTCAATATGATAGTTTCAGACACTAACAGAGTTAAAATCTACAGATTGTCAGATGTTAGATCACATTCAGTGACTACATCAACGGTGACAATCACAGTCTTAAAGGGGCAGCGCAGATTAAATGCCATCTCAGCCTAAAGCAAATATAAACACCTATTGAACTGCAGGACTTTCCTAAAGATTTTGTGAATATTTCAGGAAAAAGAAATTAATTTAGATGTATATTACTGTCAGTACAAAACTGCCAGTTTCATGTTTAGCTGAAATGTTCTGTTGCAAAGAAGAATTTATTTTAAATTGAAAATAGTGTTATTAAACTGAATACAGTAATACATTTCAGTGTATTGTGTCTACTTGTGAGAGTATGTGCTAAACTCCGTAAGCCTTTGAAATGTTATTAATTGGGTGATTAACTGCTCAATATAATGCAATTAATTGTGATTATATATGACAGCCCCACTAAGTAAACTACTAGTCTTAGCTCAGTGATTAACAGAAGGACCAGTTTGTAGTCTTTCTTATTTAGGTAAGCACAACATATATAAATAATAAATGCCCTACGGGAAATTAAAAGAAATTGAAACATAAAAGAATTAATGAGATAATAAACAAGGCATTTATGCTTAATATCACCATTGTAGCAAACCTTGTATAATCTCAGAACATGATATTCTTGCCCTCTTTGTGTTCCACCAGCCAGCAACACCATATAGAGAAAAGAAGATGCAACACAGCCACATGTGTCACTCAGAGACTGGCAGACTTCCTCATCCGCTCCAGTAACACCATTGGCACTGTCTATGTCCCTACTAATGTAGGCTCCAGCACCTACGGCAAGAGGGACGTGTTCCAACCACCAAACTCAGAACCTCTCTAGTGCCCACTACTCACACTGTACTGTCTAATGCACATGTATATACAAACCATGGAGCAAATGTAACATACCTGACAACAGTGATGATCAAAATGTTTCTTTTTTGTGCTTATTTTTCCACATTTTAACAGTCAGTGCCTTTTGGTATGAAGCTCAAACAACAGCATCATGTACAGTAAGTGCATGTACACTGCAATGAAAATGAAATGTGAACAGTAATGTATACATCAGATCGGCAGTATGTCATCCAGAGTAGACCCTCATTCCGACATCCCCTTTTAGAGGGAAAATAATCCCACATAGATGACAATAAGAAAACAAAGAAAGCTGAAACCTGTTTCCAAATTAGTGTTTTAACAACAATAAAGCCTGTTAGAAGCACAAATGCTTGTCACAGGATATGTTACAAGAGCAGGATGCTGGCAGTGAGTCTGTGTGTGCTCATACACTCACCAGAATCAAGGTAGCTAATAACTATAACTATGTATAACCTCCTGTAACTTATAATATATAATGAACAGGGCATAGTGGGGTTCAGGTTCTAAGCAGATACTGGTTGGGGCTCAAACTAAACTAGGTTAGTGGGACATCAATTAATTAATTATGAAATCTTTTATATATAATAAGTCTAATTATAAAAATAGAATATTTCATTCTGAACTTACTTACCTGAAGATAACATAAATGTTTGGTTAGGACATCTCTGGCCATTCATTTGGAATCACTGCACCAGTATAATGGAGACTGAAGGGACATGACTGAACATCAAATATTATTTTACCTGACATAGTTTATAAAAGACCCAAAGTCGTCAGCTCAGTTCTGATGGTTCTCTTTTGGGTTCCTTTTGTAGGGCTATTTTACATTAAGTCTATGGCAAGCATAATGTGTTTTCCCGACAAAAGGGGGCAGGGACATGTTGTAATTCAGTGTTCCCAAATATGGCGTTCTGATGTATTATTACAGACAAAGAAAAACAAGCAGTCTTTTTTTTTATTTCCTTTTGTCACTTTAATTTTGTAATAAAAATATATACTTAAAAGTCCACTTCTGAGTTTGTTATGTTATTTAACTTATGATCAGCATTACATAATAATGTGAAAAGAATAATATTGAAGAGAACATAAAATATATCTAATAAATAAATATAAACATGTTTCAAGATCAAGACTTCCCGGTAGTGTTTATTAGATGATATTTTGTATTTTTTCATACTAATTTTCTCTGTGCTAGCCTTTCCTAAAAAGTAGAGCCTTTTCAACTGAATCAAATGAAAGTGTAAATCTTATACTGAGTCTTGAGGGTCAACCCTTTACCACCATCCAAGAAAACTAACAACTGAAATGAGCTGCAGTAAAAGCATCACCAAAGAAGAATTAAACAGTTTTAAGGATGTCAGTGGGTCACTTTCCAGCAAACATGGGATATGAATCTGACTGGGAGGTCAGGTAATGGATTAGCAACAATATAGCAGTCTAGAGTGCAAGTATCATAACAATAGCAGATTCTGAAATAATGCACAGTATGTATCAATAGACACCCAGCGATGGACTGGCGCCCTGTTTTGGGCTTAGTTGAATAGTGTGAGGGGGTAGGGGACTAACCGCGACCCTGATAAGGATTAAGCGGGTGTGATAATGGATGGATAGATGTATCAATAGCCTACACTTTTTCATGACTTTTTCACGGAAAATTTTGTCCTGGTTATCATTCATCTGCCCAGTTTTCGTAGGCATGCCCATCTGACTTGCTTATTTTGCCAAAACAAAACACCCACCCACATGTTTGTCATTCATTCTGGCAAAAAAGCTTGAGAAACACCCATCACACTAAAGTGATGACACACAACGCTACTACCTGAAATTGGGTGCAAAGACAAATAGCAGCCAAGAAGCCTGAGAATGGGTGTACAAAACAAATGCTGCCAGCTGGACCACACCGGCATGCTCTAAAACAGAGCGTAAACCCGTAAGAGTGATGTTAAATATTAATTTATCCATTTCATTAGTCTTTTCTATTTATTTCTCATTGTGTTATATGTGTAAAACTATAGTTATTCTATATAAAATGTGTTTTTGTTCATATTTTGGAGGATCTGGAACAGATTAATTGGATTTATATGATTTCTTATGGGAAATATTGCTTCAGTTATCATTAGTTTTAGTTATCATCAGATACTTTAGAATGGATTAATGATAAAACAAATATGATGTGCCTAAGCACAGTTCAGACATGAGATCAGTGTTGTCTCTACAGCCTTATTGCAGTAGGTAAGAAAAATCTTACATACCAGCACAACAAAGCTGCATCAGTCTACCACGTCTGTATTTTTGCACAGGGCTGTGAGTTGTTGTCCAACAGCTCACTCAGAGTTTGTTGTTCTGCCAAAACCTCCAAAGAGTCCAGTTTGACATCTTCCAACAGAACCAGCTTTCCTAATCAGTTTATACTGTTTGTTTTTTGTTCATTTTTGTTTTAGGTGAACAGTCCACTTTTCTTGCTTAAATGTTGTTTTACACATCTAGGTGTAAAAAAAGTGGAAATACTAACCAGAAATTCCTCTTATGATCTCCAACACAACTGTCTTCAATGTGTAGCAAAAAATTAATTTTAATACATTAATAGACTGTACAGTTCAACAGAATGCTCACATTTCATATTAATTTTTTACCAACCTTGATTAGTTGTGATTCACAAACCCCAGCTCATACCAAATGTACCAGATCCATTTCTCAAGAGAATGCAGTTTCTGGGGCATGGGGATCTTTATATCCCTCTAGCCAGTGCTGGAAGCCTTAGGCTCCTTCATAAAAGCCCATTTTATTGGTTCACCTTTTGTTTTTTGTTTTTAGACATTATTGAAACTGTGTTTGTGTGATTGAGTGCCTATATCCTTGATATATAGATAGATATCTAAGACATATTGTGTATTTTAATTGAATTTAGTCCATTTTCATTGACCAAACAAAGCTCATCTCATACTTAGACAGATGCTAAATGTGCTAGGAAGTTCCACTGCAGTTCTCCAGGGACCTCATGCTTGAGGATGCTTACAAAAACATGTCCATTGTGTGTTGGATACAGGGAGGCTATTTTGATGAATGCATAGGGAAGTTAATGCATACCAACACTTACTTCCTGTCAGGAGTGCTTATGTACGTTGATTTCCATGTGACATTATTGCACCTCAACAACATTAGTCATAAATGAGCTTCATTCTGAGTAATAGCACTTGTCCACCTCTGATCCCGTTTATCCACTGATCCAAAACAGTCCATCTCTCATAAGGGCTTTTCCAAATACACCACAGAAAATCATGCCTGTTCCGGATTCAAGCCATCAATAGCAAAATTAACTTGTTCAGTGCAGAAATGTAAAAAGCCTCCCACAGTGTTAAACAGGGGATGGACAATATAACAACTGGGGTGAGGCTTGATGCTCCTATTCAAGCTTCGCCCACGAAAATTTGTCACTGTTTGATTCAGGAGAATATTGACAACATTTTAGCTCTGAAAATATAAAATATGTGAACATTTGTTTAAAATGAGGACAGCACAGTGTTTAAAAAATTTATTTATTTGGATACCTGTCTCCCAAAACTGGTCCTCACTCTGATAAAAAAAAGGTTTTTTCACACCTGCACTTCTTAGTCCAGTTAAATCAGACCCTGGTTTGTTTTTACCCATGGTGTTATTCATTTAGCCAGGTTTGAAAGCAGTAATCGCACTCAGATGTGGACCAAAAAAACCACACCAAGCCCCTTGAGAAGAGGTGGTCTCAGTCTGGTCCCAAATGAACTCTGGAGAAGTTTGCAGTGAGAATGTGATGTGTCCCTGATACGACTCATCTTTCAGGCATATTCTGCAAGTTTATATATTTTGCACATCAGTACATTCATCTTATCACACCAAACGCATATTTGCTTTACCATGCTAATGATTAGCATGTCATTCTCAATATTAGCTCTAGTCCAGGACACAGACCTATATTTACTTTCTTGTTCTCTTTCCAGACAGGTCTGACCAATAAGCAGAGAGAACATTGTCACATGGTTTCCCTTTGTGAAAATAAATTCAACCAATGGGAAAACACTCAAACTCGTTAACTGATTTGGACCAAAGTAAATGAACTATAGGTGTGAAAATGCCCTAAATGCATTGGTTGCATTAAGCTTGAAAAGTTCTAGTTTAATGTCAGCTTCCACTGTCAGTAGTTAAGTTCAAGTTCAAGATGTTTTGTATTGTCATTTCATTGACAATTGCTACATACAAGACAGTACATACCAAAATAAAATAATGTTCCTCCAGGACCAGGTGCAACACAAAACACAGTGAAAAGACAGCATACAATAAACATGCAGTTGTACAGGACCTATACTGTAGAACAGGCCCTCTAACTAGACTAAGACACATTACAGGACAGAACAAATGTAATGAGGGTTACATTGCATGGTACTGAGTGATTGTCTAGTGGGAAGCAAGAATCCAGTTTACAGTCAATATATTGTGCAATGTGCTAATAATGAAATGATAGTATACAGTGATGAGCAAAAGTGCAGTGATATTTAGTCCCTGAGAGTCAGACTGCATGCGTTAAGGAGTCTGACAGTCTGAGGCATGAAACTGTTGGACAGTCTAGCAGTGAGAGTCTGAATGCTGCAGTATCTTCTACCAGAAGGCAGCAGCATGAAGAGACCATGTGATGGGTCTTCCAAAATACTGATAGCTTTCCAGATGCAGTGCATGTTGTAAATATCCATGTGAGATGGAAGAGAGACCTAAATGTTCTCAGCCATCCTCACTAAACATTGGAAAGTCTTACGTTCAAGTTTCTAAGTTATGACACATTCTACCTATTAACATTTAACATTGCGTTAGACTGATTCAGTCAATCAATAGACTTCAGCTCAACTGAGCTTGCATAGCACCTCCAGAAGAGAAGACTGAAGGGGCAACCCAACCTCCAACCCACCCACCCATCAAACAAGCAACAACAACTGACAGAAGTGACAGTAAAAGCATCAATAAAGAAGAAATCAACAGTTTAAAGTGCATAATTGAATATTAAAGCAGCAGATTTTGAAACATTTCTGCATTACTGCTCCCCTAAACTGATGTTTACTGTTTAAATGATGTAAAAATGAAAGTCGATTGCTTACAGGAAGCTTCAAAGACTCTTGTTCATGTTGGAAGTCTCTTCATGTATACATCCACTGTTACTAAAGATCATGCCATGTTCTATAAAGTAATGGTACTGTTTTTTTATGTTCTTTCCATTTACAACATAACCCAACCTCATCTATCTGTAGTGACACCTGCATTGCTTCTTTGCTGTGGATGGTGGCCTCTTTCTTCTCACATTTAAAGCACATTTGTCATTTGTACCATTTTCTGTCCATTAGAGCTCACCAGCTTGGCGTGCTCTCTGGCTGCAGACAAGACCACTGCCCAGAGTTGCCTCACCCTTTCTGCCCAAAGTCATAAAGATGTAATGAACAGCTACAAGAGCCAGAAATAGAGCAAACACAGAAATGTCCATAGTTGGCTGCAATACAAATGAATCAATCAGTCTGCTGGGACAGGGCCACGCAGGGCATGACCTGTCATATAACCGCCAACACATCTTCAGCCAGGAGACCAGGGCAAGGAGGAAACTGATGAAAGTTTCTCCAATAAAATTTCATATGTTTTCTCTGGTGGCTTTTTGCACACAGCACAGAAGAAGCTTCTGAATGTCAAACACCAGAGGACCATGTTATATGATGAAAGACAATCTAAAAAACATTTTCTTCTTAACGTCACTGTAAGAACAAAACCTTATGCTCCTCCATTTTTGGTCTTTTAGAAATATAAATAGTAAGGTGACCAGATTTCACTGGAATATATGACATGTTATCTATGTTATTCATAGTAGTCTATATTCATGTTCATAATGGCTTTATAAACAAGATTTGCTTTTAATGCCTGGGATGCCTTGTATCTTGAAAAGATTATGATTTTAAGGATTGTTTCTAGGATCTATGGAGTTTACCAACCATCCATGTTCATAACCACTTAATCTAGTTTTGGGTCATGGTATGTCCCTATAACCTTTCATTGGTCACTGGGCAGGGCATTCAACTATTCTAGCTATAGCCAGGACAGGGTGAAAATCGCTGACCACACACACAACATGGAAAATTAGAGGAATACACTGGACCTGATTGCTTGTGGACTCCCCATAGGACACCCACACAGACTCATAGACATCCACCCAGATGAGGAATCAAACTCAAGATCTCAGTGCAAAGAAGTGAACATGCTAAACACTAAGCCATGATGCCACTCCCTTGGACCAATATTCTCTAAAATTGGTTAAGCATGTAGTAGAATATTAATATTAAATGCTAGTAAATAGCAGCAGAAATGCACTTTGTTGGACAAAACAAACACAAGGTCAGACATTTGTCCATTTGTTCTACTATCAGGTCTTTCTTTGGGGTTGTTTTTAATTCACAGTTTACAATGGGGGCATTTCTGTGGACAGCTCCAGCTGGGGGCATGGTACCAAAAATAGGGACTATGCCTGAAAAATGTGACATCTGTCATTTTAACAAATAGTCCACAATTACTTGGAATACAATGTTTTTGCATAAACATTTAATAAAATATTCAAAATTGTTACAATTTTGAAGACACAAAGGTTTGCTTAGTGCTATATAGTTTGCATAAAGTTTGTAACAAAGTATTATATTATTATTAATTCTATAAATTCTATAAATTATTATATTATATTATATTATATTATATTATATTATATTATAATTTTTTTCAGTACCTAGTGTGATACACAATCTCCTAGCAGCCCATGTACCTTTATTTGTTTTGAATATATTGTTTTGAAACATATTCATCAAGGGAATATGCAACATTTTCTAATACTGTAAGCAGAAACCTCATTATGACTCACTCCAACTCCATCTGTGATAAACATAATAATTATGATGACAGAGGAAAAATGGTTTTTACCCCCCTGTCACCCCACTTCTCTTTTAATCCAACTGTATCAAACAGCAGCAGTAGCATCACTGCTGTTAATATATTAGTGAATAATAGGATCATATGTGGTCGTGGATAATTATTGGATGTGATGTGTTGCAATGACGTGAGCATCTACACATTCAGAACAGGCTGGGTTAGAGGTCACAGACGCTGTTCTGGGGAAATTAACATGCCCGGCATGCAATGCCATCAGATCTATTTTTCCTCTCAGATCAGATATAGAGAGGGAGTCAGTCTGGGCTGCATAGGGACACTCCACTTAATACCGATAATTAACTACAACACTTAAAATAGTGCATTGAGGGTTGAATGGAATAGATCATTTCAGTTCATTCAATCCAACTTTCCAAGCAAACAGCAGTTCAACTGAAAGTTTGAAAATTTATAAGCAGCAAACTATTTAAAGTAACATTAATTTTTACAGTTAATTATTGATTAATACAGTTCATTATGTCAGATAGTATGATCCTGTGCAAAACATGGGACAAATCCAAAAGTGCAAAATGGTCCTAATAACAAATAATTGGAAATTAAAAATAAAGAAATTTCTCTCCTTTGAACCATTTGCTCATCATTCATCATTGTGACAGTGAACTGTCACTTCTTATAAAGATAAAAACATGAAATTATTTAAATATAACTCTTTAGCAAATAATAATCTTGCACACTCTACCAATTAAACTGATATATTTTATTATATGTGAGCCTGCCAGGGAAAACCAGCCTGTGACTTTATTGAGATATTGTGTCAATGTCATTCACATTAGCAACAAAACTTAGCCAGTCGGTATTATTGCTGTAAATGAAAGATAACAGTCTCAGATATCTATCACATATTTTGAGTACATATTTTGATCAAAAACAAAACTTAAATTCACAAAAAAGTTGTTTTGAAAAAAAAAAAACAATAAAAAAAAAATGACTTTGACCTGGTTTTCCCTGGTGGGGCCACATATTTTCACTATAAACAGATATAATATTTTTACCATTAAGTGATATAATATTTTATTATATTTTTACCCTTAACTAATATAATATTTTACCATAAAGTTATATAATATTTTATTATATTTGTACAATAAACTGATATAATATTTTACTATAAAGTGATATGCTTTATTATATTTTACTCTTAACTGATATATTTTATTATATTTTACTATAAAGTGATATATATTTTTATATATTTTTACAATAAACTGATTTATTTTACTATAAAGTTATATATTTTATTATATTTTTACTATAAAGTGATATGTTTTAATATATTTTTACAATAAACTGATATAATGTTTTACTATAAAGTGACATATTTTTTAAAAGAACATTATTTAATTACTATAATGTAATCTAATGTTTTGTAACTCTTGTTCCCTCTTTTGTTAAATTTGATTTCCTTTTATATTCCAAATATATTTTACTGCGTTCAATAAAGGATTAAAAATTATTGGACGTGAATGGAGAGATTCTCTAAAACTGTCCTCTCGTGGCTGCGCAGCTTATTTCAGATGATAGTGTTTTATGTTATATACAGTATATTATTGTCTGTCAAGCAAAGTTTGAGGTCTGTTTTGAAACATTTACGCTTCGCGAGCCTTCGCGGGCGCCGTAGTCTTCCGTCATCAAGCAGCATGGAGGCTTTTGGAGCTGAATGCTGAAGTGTCTGGAGTTTATTTCTCTCACATTGAGGCAGGCTAGAGTGTTGAAACTGTCGAGGTTTGATCGTGTTAATACAGTAATAGAACAAGGAGCAAATGTGTCGTTCACACTGGAGTAAAAAGAGAGTTAAATAGGTTTTTCTAACTGAAACTGAAGTGTCACTGTAGTTTAATACCCGGACAGAGTCTGAACCAGTGAGGACAGATACCGTCTCACAGTCTGTGTGATGGCAGGGATCTCAGAGCCAGAGAAACACTTCAGATTCGTGGTTGTAGGTGGTGGCATCGCTGGTGTAACCTGTGCAGAACAGGTGAGGTTTACAGCTTTTATAGCTTCATAGTCCACTACTCCACAGTACATCAAATAGTGAAGAGACTGCTGTAAATGTCTAGCCCAGTCTCCAGAACTGAAGCACATTAAACACCTCTGGAATGTGATCAGAAGGAAGATGGATGATCCACAAGCGATCAGACCAAGCTGAGCTGATTGAATTTTAGCTCCAGGAGTGACATAAAGGCACCTCAAATTAATGAGAGATTCAGGCTTATTACACCTGACACGGTACTCGTCCTAAATTATAATAAGATCACTTAACATCCAAATTGACTGTATGTAGTCAATGTAGTATTGTACAAGACTTGATAATTAGTCTAAATCTGTGTTGTTTGTAATGTACTTGCTCATGTGTGTCCTGAAGTAATTTATCAGGATAATCATAACACATCATCTAGCATAATGTACATATTATGTTTTGATTTTGTTTCCGAAGCTAATGTGTTCACTTGCGGCTGTATCAGGCACATCATTTTGTTACCAATTCTATGGCAGGAAATAAACCGTCCATTATTCGGAGGGACATTTGAGACACATTAGTTCTCTATTGAAAATTGTACTCTGTTACTGTATTGAATGGTATCATAATCAGTGAATATAATATCATATATACTACTAGTCAAAAGTTTTAGAACATTTCTGATGCACCTATTTGGTCAGAGGTTCATCCTACAGCAAGATAATGACCCAAAATATAAGTCCAAGCTCTGCCAGAACTACCTCAGGAAAAAAGAACAAGACGGTCAGCTTGAAATCATGGAGTGGAGCACAGTCTCCAGACTTAAACCCCATCCAGCTGATTTGGGATGAAGTGAAAAGCAAAGCAAACCTACAAGTGCCACGTTTATGGTAACTTCTGCAGCAGATTTGTGAAGAACTGTCTGAAGAATGTTTGATGTCTGTTGTAGAAAGAATGTCACAAGTGTGTTCAGCTGTTATATCTGCCAAAGGTGCTACTTTGAGGAGTCCAAAGTGTAGATACATTATGGTCTATAAATTGATTTCTTGAGTTCTTATTTAACTCCTATGCTTTCATTTCAGAGTGCAATGAGACATTAAACTCAATCATTTCCAATAAAAACTAGAAAAATTGAGCTTTTGAGCAGTTGTGTATGTCCCATCACTAACTGCACAGTTCTAGCATCAAACATGTATAATTACTTAGTGATGTATCTCATACATCTCATTCAGGGAAACTGAATTGTGGAATGAAATACTGACTTGTTTTTTCTCCTCTTTGGCTCACGTGTCTTCTCTCCCTGACTAGCTTGCATTGCAGTTCACATCTGAGAATATTGCTCTGCTGACCGCTGCTCCACTTGTGAAGACCGTAACAAATGTCAGACAGGTTGGTGGAGCAAGGCAGATACCTCAAGGTTTTAAAGTGTTTTTTTTGTTTTGTTTTTAAATAAAAATATATAAATATCTATATATATTTTTCCCCACATAATTTTAAAATGTTCTTAATTGTTTACTGTGTGTTTCTAATAGTTTAAGAAGTGTCGAGTCATCTTGTGTCAACCAAAGTTATGAACAATACTGTCAGGGAATTCCAAACAGGGAATGTCTAAATAAAAATAATAAATAAATAATTATTCTAAATTACCGTATATAATTTATATTATTCTAAATAAAATGAATAAATAATTATAATAATAATAATCTCATCCATCTGTTATCTTAATGAATTAATGTGTATCAGGATCATTAATAATAATAATTTTATTACTAGAATATTTAATTACAGAATCATGTATACATAATGAAACTGTAAACCATCTTTTTCTGAAGGTTTCCAAGACATTAGTGGATTTTAATGTGGAAGAGCAGCCAACCAGTGTTTTGGAGGAGAAGTATCCAAACCTGAAAGTTATTCAGTCAGCAGTAAAAGCCCTTGATGCAAAGCAACATGTGAGTTGAAGCCAAATTTTCAGTATAACGGAGCACTGAAGTGAATGAGATAAGTGTGGTGATTACACTGTTTATTAAATGCAGACGGTGCAGACTGAGAATGGGCAGGTATTTCATTATGAGAAGCTGTGTCTCTGTACTGGTGCCAGACCTAAACTCCTCATCCAGGATAACCCTTACGTCCTGGGCATACGAGACACAGACAGTGCACAGGTATGGAGGTAGAGGTGTAAAAAAATATTAGTACACCGGAGTATCATAATACTATGTTTATGTTCTCAAAATCTCAATATACATTTTAATTAATAGTTTATATGCAGACAGTAGTTCAATTTGTGTTAACTCCCAACCACTAGATGGCAGTGTTGTGATTCAGCCATTAGACTCTTCCACGCCAGCGTAAACAAGTAGCACAGACAGTTTATACTAAAATTAGATTTAAAAAATGGAATTCATCACACTTACAGTATTTTTGGAGGGAAACATTGCATATTGATCTAAATATTTATGTAAGTATTTATTAAGAGTGTAAAATATATAATTACAGGAGCATTTTATGAAACTTTTTTTCTGTTTACAGGAGCTTCAGAAGCAGTTATCAAAAGCCAAGCGCATGGTAGTTGTTGGAAATGGAGGAATTGCTTTGGAATTGGTGTAAGTATCAATTTTTAGACTAGCAAACATGCTTTTGTTTAGGGACTTCACTGTGTTGCAGTTAAGAATATGACCCTACCAAATTCATGACCATGAAAATTGCATCATGGCCTATAAGATGCTGTAAAAACTGTCAGTTTAAGTAGTTTGTAGCTTAATTGCAGGTTCTGAAAATAGCATGTAGACTTGATTTGATATTTTGGATCCACATAGCCATGTGTGTTGACATTTTCAATGAAGACGTGTGTTCAAGAGAACTTTGACACCAAAGCTGAACCTAATACACTATTTTCCCTGCTTGAGTGAGCTGCACCTCACTGAATACGAAGCCACATTGTAGCTAGTTTGCTTTCTGAGGTGGATCTTCCCCCACAGCTAGTGACTCTTTCCTGGGCAAATCAGGTGACTGGCTCATGGAGTGGGGAGATTTTCCATCACAATGTGTGTGTACTTATTGCTGTAAGTTGGAGAAAAACACTAATTAATTAAACAGTGAGAAAGATGTTTGCAGGGTTCAATACTGTACTCAATATAACATTCTATTCAGTTAACAAGTTTATTTAACAACTGCCCTGAAATTTAGCAATTTTCCCATAAATCCTGTGAAGTTATTAGTAATGGTTCTTCAGGAAACAATATAATGCATATTTCCCTTATCCATTCATTATCCCATCCTGATCAGGGTTGTGGTTAGTCCCTTACCCCCTCACTGGGCACATGGTAGGGCATTTTGCTATCCTAACTAAGCCAAGGACATGGCATATTTCCATCATGACATTTGAAACTTAGCCTTTGTAGTTGCTATAGTGTCTGATCATCAGCATTGAAATTCCACTAGTCTCTTTTATGTTATCTTACAGCCCCTTGTGGCAGAGTTTATGATTGTGTTTGTATCCTGTGTTCTTGTATCTGTAGGTATGAAGTGGAGGGCTGTGAAGTGATCTGGGCTATAAAAGATAAAGCTATAGGGAATACGTTCTTTGATGCTGGAGCTGCCCAGTTCTTCATCCCTTCACTGGAGGCAGACAAACCAGAGAAAGCATTACCCTGCAAGAGAGCACGCTACACCACTGACAAAAGCACAGCCTCTGAAGGTAAAACAAGAAATATTGTATATGGAGCTGCTATAGAAACTATTATTTACTAACTTTGGAAGGGTAACTTTTAAATAGGAAGGAAAAACATGTTCTGGAGTCGGCACTCCTGCCGGTGGCTTATTAACAAAATTCCACGTAAACATTTATTTAACTGCAAGATTTTATCTTAGAAACAAAACAAAACATGCCTGGAAACCTTAATGGGTTTACTTTCAAATATATATAGCTTGAGTATAAATATATTTTTAGATATTTGTGAGAGGAGCTTAAATAAGCAGAGACGTTTTCCTGAGTGAGTCAGACATTTTTCCCCATCAAAAGAAGCGATCTGTCATTCATATGATAATGACATAGTAATTCTGGACATTCCATTCTTGGGTTAAAGCTGCTGTTTCAGGCTTAAACATTAGTAATTCATTTATTTACACTACTACTCAAAGGTTTTGGTCAATACATTGAACATTTCACATGACAACACAATACTTTTATTTCAGAAGAATGTTCTTTTTCCCCAGTCAGAATATGATAAAAGCCACAAAAGCTTCTGTTCCAGATATTCAATGTTCTATAGAAGAAGGGTGAGGTAGGACAGTGTCACCACTTATTTGCTCCGTTTTAGTGTCTCCCACAATTTGACAGTGAGCTTATAGGCTTTACTGCTGTTTACTCTCCACCAGTGGACAAAGCACACATCATGGTATGTAGGAATATGATGGATATATGCTTTGTTCACACATTAGTGCTACAGCACTTATTTCCATAATGTTGAACTAGATAATTTAGTTTATTTTCAGACTGTTGAAAAATGTTTATGCATATCTTCTAGTGATTAATAATGAATGAATGAATGAATGAACGTTACGCTTATATAGCGCCTTTCTCAAACCCAAGGACGCTTTACAATCCAAACACTCCATTTACATCACTCGACCACACACACCGGCGAGAAGCAGTAGCCAATTGCGCACAGCATTCTCTCTACCGGAAGCGATCGTCCACCTGGAGGACTGCATCCAACACTGGGGGATCACCCAGGACAGAGTGCCAACCATATCTGGGCATACATACATACATACATTCATACATATATTCATACACATTCATACACACACCAGGGTAATTTTAGAGTATCCAATTCACCTGATTTCCATGTTTAATAATGTTTATTGAGGTTGTATATAGAGTAACATCTCCTATTGTGGTGTATTCAAAATATTCCTTTGTGCCATGATGCTTTGTGCAAAATATGTACTAAACGTCAGGTGGAGAGTAAAGCTTACTGTTAACAACTTGTGGGAGATACCAAACCTGAGCTAAAAAGCTATTTTAATGTGAAAATGTGTGATGTCATTGGAAATTTTCAGTGACCCCAAACATTTGCCTTATCTTTAAACTTTTGACTTATATTGGTTAACGGTATTGTAATTAAGAAATATATTATGCTAATATTAGGGTGGGTAACCTATAAAACGACATCTACCATGATGCAGTTTTTTCCTGAGGTTTCGATGAGTTTGAAGAATGCCAGTGCTACTACAAACTGCACTCAGACTCCAGTACTTCATACCTTACTTCAATATGCTCATTATTTGGGTGGTCCTCAATTTTTGGCATCCAAAAAATCTAACTCCCTAAAATCTACTGCTGGAATTAACAATGTGGTGAAAAAATGTTGAAAGTGACTTAATATTTAGGGTATTTACGCTTAATGCAAACAAAGTTTCACATATAAGTGATTATTACCAGTTTATACAGACATCATAACAAAAAGTACAGAAACCAATAACAAACCATTTTATTACTAAACTGTTGAGTAGAGCTGAGATGCTCACTATGACTGACTATGTGAGTCATCAAAAAGCATCACAAACACTTGATCTGCAATTCAAAATATATATAAAAAAAGATGTAATGCATATTTAATAGTAAAGCATAAAAACAGAAAAAGTCACTAAATGTTGACGTTAGAGTAAGTAAACTAAAAACAAACTAAGCAGCATTGTTGGTCTGCAATTCAAAATATGTAAAAAAAAAAAAAAGATGTAATGAATATTTAATAGTAAAGCATAAAAGTCACTAAATGTTGAGGTTAGAGTAAGTAAACTAAAAACAAACTAAGCAGCATTGTTTAGTCACTGACCTTCTGTTAGTAAAGGTTACATTTACAATAAATCTGATTTCATTTGATTGAGTATTGACCCCAAAAATCAACTTATACTGATAAAAAATTATATTTTTACTTTTCCACAGTAGTAGCATCAAATGATAGGGTGGGAGGAAAGGAAAATGTCATACATACCCTGGATCTCTCTAATCATTTGAATTCATCACAACACCAATAAAATATTGTCAAATCACTGACCTCTAAGCTGAATATGTAATTTTGTGTCTTTTACCAGGATCAAGTGAGTTTGGTAGTGCCTTGGGCCCAGACTGGCATGAGGGCATCAGTCTAAGAGGAACAGAGGAGGTGTGTGTATTTGAGCTTAGGTTAAACATAACACTATCAGTGATTGTTATTAGGGATGCATGAGTCTTGATTTATTGTGATTTTTTTTTTTATGCCTAACTTACATTTTTGAAACAATAAATCAGATTCTAATCTATTTAATAAACATTACTCAGTAATGTTAAGACGTAACTGACTATTTAGTATAATAAGTCAAATACTTCAGTTGTCATAACATTAAAACCACCTTCTTGTATTACACTCACGGTGGATCATTCTCTGCACTGGAGTGACCCTGACGTGGTGGTGGTGCGTAAGTGTGTGTTTCGCCGGTATGATAATACACAGAACTGCTGCTGGAGTTTTAAAAACCCCACAGTGTGAAAATAGTCCACCAACAGATGAGTAACTTTCTCTGACTATACATCTATAAGGTGGACTAATGTAATAGTATCTAATAGAGTGGACAGTGAGCTGACGGTGTTTAAAATATCATGATGTACATTGTCATAAATTGCATTATACGTTGTTTCTTGCCTTTGTAATATAATGTAAATCTCATTCCAGGCCAATGTCTCTTGCCTCTTTCTCCTTCTCAGGTGTCTCACAGAGTGCATATAGAATATAAGAGTGAGATTGCAACAATCTACTCAAAGCAAGACTTCCTCAAATCTCCGCTCTATACACAGAAACCAGATTTAGGTCAGCAAAAAACTTTCTTTTGGCCTTAATAAATTGTTTCCATATTTATCCAGATGACACAATAGGTGTGTAGGCGTGAAGATGTGCAGACTGTTCGCACTATGTCACATGGTATTACCTGAGGCAGGAGAAGCACATCTTTCTATAGTAAGGAAAATGTTCAGAACCACTGGTAGCTGTTTCCATTTCAGACTTCTACTTTCTCTTTCTTAAAAATCATATGACCGTATATAGCTTATTAAAGATTCTCACACCTTATAATGCAGTTGTAAATGAGTCTTTGGAAACATTCTGTTGAACTGATGATCTGACTTGGTTGTGGTTACTCTGAAAACAGTTTTCCTATCCTTTTCCCCAGGGGTGTGGCCAGTTTATGCTCATTTAACCAATGGGAAGACGTATGGCTGTGACTTCATCGTCAGTGCTACAGGCGTGGTGGCAAATACTGAACCTTTTCTTCATGGCAACAATGTAAGGGATATAAATGCAATAAGCCACACACAGCCACTGCCTGGTGTGAGGCTTATTTAACTAGCTCAAAACTAATTTACTGTGGATCAGTTATGTTGATTGGCACATGACCACAGCTACAAAAGGCAAGGTACATTTATGTACAGTGGTACTTGAAAGTTTGTGAACCCTTTAGAAATGTCTATATTTCTGCATAATTATGACCTTTACACACAAGTCCTAAAAGTAGATAAAGAGAACCCAGTTAAACAAACGAGATAAAAATAATATACTTGGTTATTTATTTATTGAGGAAAATGATCCGAAATGACATATTTGTGAGGGGCAAAAGGATGTGAACCTCTGCTTGCAGTATCTGGTGTGACAGTCAATGATGGCAAGCCATCCTGGCCCAGATGCAGCAAAACAAACCCAAGCCATGATACTACCACCATGTTTCACAGATGAGATAAGGTTCTTATGCTCGAATGTAGTGTTTTCCTTTCTCTAAACATAACACCTTTCATTTAAACCAAAAAGTTATATTTTGGTCACATTTGTCCACAAAACATTCTTCCAATAGTCTTCAAGCTTGTCCACGTGATCTTTAGAAAACTGCAGACAAGAAACAAAATTATTTTTGGAGAGCAGCAGCTTTCTCCTTGCAACCCTGCCATGCACACCATTGTTGTTCAGTGTTCTGTTGATGGTGGATTCATGAACATCAACATTAGCCAATGTGAGAGAGAACTTCAGTTGCTTAGAAGTTACCCTGGGGTCCTTTGTGACCTCGCCGACTATTACACGCCTTGCTCTTGGAGTGATCTTTGTTGGTTGACCACTCCTGGGGAAGGTAACATTGGTCTTGAATTTCCTCCACTTGTACACAATCTGTTTAACTGTGGATTGATGGTTTTGGAACCTTTTACAGTCTGATGAGCATCAACAACTTTTTCTGAGCGCCTCAGAAATCTCCTTTGTTTGTGCCATGATGCTCTTCCACAAACATGTGTTGTGAAGTGCAGACTTTGATAGATCCCTGTTTTTTTAATAAAACAGGGTGCCCACTCACACCTGATTGTCATTCCATTGATTGACAACACCTGACTCTAATTTCACCTTTAAATTAACTGCTAATCCTAGAGGTTCACATACTTTTGCCTCTCACAAATGTGTCATATTGGATCATTTTCCTCAATAAATAAAAGACCAAGTATAATATTTTTGTTTCATTTGTTTAACTGGGTTCTTTTTATCTACTTTTAGGACTTGTGTAGAAATCTGATGATGTTTTAGGTCATATTTATCTAGAAATATATAACTTTCTAAACAAGTTCACAAACTTTCAAGCACCACTGTTTATAGCACCTTTCATACACCACAGTCATTCAAAGTGCAACGGTAAATTAGAATTAAAAAGAAAATAGTTAAACATTAAAAGTACTAAGGTCCATCTCTACTCTGGTCTGGCTCTGTGTGTCTCTGCTGCCCGCTGTTGCATTTAGTCCTTAGTGTAATTGTACGCTGCCAGTCACATTATTCCCTGCCAGTCCTCGCACACTGCAGAGGATCATAAATTGCCACAACTCTGATAATAAACAGCGAAAATTTGCCCGCAACAGTGTCATTCTTTTTACAACTAACTGTTCTTACAGTACATGTTCTGAAACCTGGAGAGGTATTTTAAAGATTTCTTTTTCAGGATCCAGCAGGAACTTATGTAGATCCTGTGATTGGAATACTGCTGTAAAAAAAAAAAACTGTAAAAACTAGTGTAAAAAAATCAAAAATTCCACTTTTACACTCATACATTGTCATTAAAATATGATGTTTGTTAGTCTGAAACATTCACTGTTGTTGTGTCTAGTTTCTGATTCTGATAATATGGTTTCTGATATGATGACATAAGTTAAAGACATGTGACATGTTATTGTTTTGATGTCACGTCCCATTTTACGTTTAGTTTCAGTTGGCGGAAGATGGTGGGCTGAGGGTCAGTGAGCACATGCAGACATCTGAGGCAGATGTGTATGCAGCTGGAGATGTGTGCACTGCTGGCTGGGAGCACAGTGCCCTTTGGCAGCAGGTACAGTTAACATATCAAAAGTGGTGCAGCAGTCGTGATTTTTATTGGCTGATTTCTTCTGAATTGCATTAGACTTTCCATACTGTGAGCTGAATGAACACACTAGCATGTTTCCAGTACTTCCTATTAGCAAAAGTTACCATACACTTCAAAAATATCTTAACTGAAATTATCTTAAATCTGTCAAAGTGTCTTAATGTTTCTCATTTTGGGGATATTGTAAGCTGCTTTTAAAATAATGTGGACCAGAAATACTCATTCTTTATTGGCTATAGAGAGATATGATACACAAATTAAGTAGATCTGGTTAAATTAAGTTATATATCTTATGATTTTATAAGAATTCGCTTTCTATATTAATGCTCTGGAAACACTGAAATGATAACCATAACAGCCTTAGCAAATATCAATTGACAACCTGCAATAACACTAGCCAATAACAAATGTGCAAAAATGTTACACCTGTTATTTGTCATAAATTTGACAAAAATGTGCCAAAATGAAAACTGATTGCTGATTGTATGTTTTGAGCAGAAAATCTGCCAGATTCAGTTTTGGCAGATTCCAGACATGCATCCCTACCAATCAACAAATGAATATGTTAACATTAATAAATGGGACATTCATTCATTCACACTTTTGTATTTCATGTTTTATTACTTTTTGCACAGAACACAAAACTTAATAAAGAATGGTTGTGTAAATGTCAGTCATACAACTACACAGATCAGTGTATCCAAATCCCAATCGCTGCTTATGGAATGAGATCACAGGTTTATCCGATGTGCAGTAAGTAAAGTAGTGCTGCATGTGTTCATTGATGACACTGTGGCTCCCTCTTGTGGCAGATGCGCTTGTGGACACAGGCAAGGCAGATGGGCTGGTACGCTGCCCGCTGTATAGTGGCTGACGTGTTGGGCGAGGTCATTGAGTTGGACTTCTGCTTCGAGCTCTTCTCTCACATCACCAAGTTCTTCAATTACAAGGTTTTCTGTCTTCTCATTCTTCCTCTAACACATTCCATCTTTTTTTTTGTTTTCATTTAATTTCTCAAATTTCATGTTTAAGATTTTGCATAGTATTCAGTCATATGATTGAAGCATATTTTACAGTTCTCAGGGTAGATTGAGGGTGTCCCTCATTTACAGCATAGTTGAGGTAATACATAAAATGAAAAGTCAAGTCTATATAAGTATAGAAAAAAACGAATAAAAAAAATTATGGTAATTTGATCAAAAACAAAAAAAAAATCAGTTAAACAAATCAAGTAAAATAGAAATAATAAGCAAAGGATAAAATATAAATAATTAATAAAATGAATAATATAGTAATATAATAAAAACAAGTCTTCAGGTATAACTAAAATTAGAGATGATTAAAATGATTGTCAGCCAATTTTTTCATCCAGTTAACAGTGATGTGTGCTGTAGGGTCACCAGTGATGAATCTTAATGCAAGAGTGATATACAGAGTCTCAGGGTTTAAGTGTAGTAGCTGATGTGTGTCTGTATACCACATCACCATAGTCCAGAACTGGCAACAGTGTTGCTTCAGTAATCAACAAAGCTTTTGTCTTAATTTGCTTGCGAGTTTTGTTAACATGATGCTTTGTGAATTTGGGACCTCATCAAAAATTAAAAATTTTGGCACTTCAATCAAAGACTACAAAGAAATGCTTACATTGAAACGCATCTACTCTGATCAGCCACAACACTACTACCACTCACAGATGAAGTGAATAACAGTGATTATCTTGCATGTGAAGGTCTGGGATCTCGAAAGAGGGCACTTAATTCTTGTAGACGATATGTGGGATGCTGGAGAATAATAAGCAAGTGTGTATACCTGAACCACACTGACAAGGACCAGTTATGGTCAAAAGACTTGGTTGAGGCTTCTCTGAAGCAGCTAGGCTTGTGAGGTCAGCAGTGGTCAATATTTCCTGACAGTGGCCAACAAATTCTCCAGATCTAGAGCCAGTCAAGCATCTGTGAGGTGTGTTTGAACAAAAAATCCAATCTGCTGCAGCTCCACCTCACATCTTACAGAGCATAAAAGATCTGCTGCTAACATCTTCATGCCAGATACCTTCAGAGGTCTAGTAGAGTCCATGCCTTGGAGTTGTTTTGATGGAACATAGAAGACTGACAGCATATTAGCAAATAAGTTTTAATGTTATGGCTGGTCAGAGTATGACTACTTAGGTACCTCCATTAAATTCCACGTTGGCTGGGCAGAGGCAGGAAAATTGATTGAGATGTGTCTAATAAAGATTTGCGTGAATATTCTCTCTGCTTTTGTCCTGCAGGTGGTGCTGTTGGGAAAGTTTAATGCACAGGGTCTTGGCCCAGATCATGAATTGCTGGTGCGCTGCACTAAAGGTCAGGAATATGTGAAGGTTGTGTTGAGTGGCAGCCGAATGGTGGGGGCCATCCTAATCGGAGAGACAGACCTGGAAGAGACGTTTGAAAATCTCATTCTTAACCAGCTGGACTTGTCCTCATACGGCGAGGAGCTTCTGAACCCAAATATCGACATTGAGGACTATTTTGACTGATTTTAACGTGTTGACGTCTGAATGAAAGATTAAAATCCCTGATTCAGTGCAATAACTTTATCAAAATGTTGACAGGGATGTTTATTTTAAGTTTGAAGAGTTAGTTTTGCTTACTGGAGGATATTAGTGAGTGCCTTCTAATCACATGACTTAGGGACATCATTTAATGGCTGTGATTCAACAGTATCCCTACTTGCTCATTAGCATTGCACTATATAAGGAAGGACTAATTAGTTCAAATAGGAGTAGAATCACTAATGTGATGTGAACTAAGTTAGTTCACATCACATTAGTGATTCTACTCCTACTTGAACTAATTAATCCTAAAGTTAGTTCAAACATGCTGCTACAAAACTACTTATAATAGTCTCCATCTTAAACACAAGCACAAGCAAACTCGCTGCATTTTTGGGTTATTAGAATGGTTTGTAAACTTAAACTGGTACATGAGATATGTTTTTGTTCCACGGTCTGTTGCAAGTAATACATTTGCTATGCATTTTGATCCATATTCAGCTCATGTAGTGAGCTACACTGTTCACTAGAAATTACCAGTGTATAGTGGGAGGTTGTAGTGCCCTCAAAAATCATGCTCCACTTGATTCAGACACTCAGAAAATTGTCCGATGCTCAATAGGGCCTTAAAACGAAGTTCAGAACCATTTTGGTCACAGCCGAGATTTTGTCATATTGAAAGATCCTGCTGAACATTTGGAATCATTATACTGAAATGTCATACATGTCTGATCAATTAATCAGTGTTGGAATAGACTGTCTTGTTTACCAAGCGCAGCAATTTGTGTTGAGTAAATTATTTATTTTCTAATCTTCTTCCCTGTAGTTTCTGCTTGTATAAGACAACAAATTATTGTAATTCTGAATTAGTTTATGAACCCTTGGGTACCAAGATTTCGTCCTTGAATTATATAAACAAATACTACTAAACCTAAGATACATGGTAATATACTGTGGTGCTGCAAAGAATTTTCTAGATTTCTGTATTTGACCTAAAACATCAGATTTTCACAAAATTCTTCAATGGAAAAAAAACACCCGATACATGGAACCCAATTAAATCAGACAAAACATAGTTTACGTGGAGCTGAAGCTGGTTTCTACATGGGTTAAAATTCCTCCAAGCTGAAGTGTTTAGCTGCAGTTACTGCTGCACAAATGGGTCAAACCAGATACTGAAAGCTAAGCTGCCACTCAGAGATATGAGATCATTTTCTTCAATCAGTAAATAAATCATTGGATCTATTTTTAAGACCTGTGAATATCTGAGGATGTTGTAGTTCATATTTACATCCTATTACAAGTTTCACAATCTCTCAAAAAGTTCACAGCTCTGTATGTTGGCTATAGATTGTCTAAGTCGGGGGTGTCAAAATCCAGTGCTGGCGGGCCAGTGTCTAGGTGATTTCTCCGCTCCGACACAAACCTGGTAATAATTTGCTGAGTTGAATCAGGTGTATTTAATCAGGAAGATCACTAAACTGTGCAGGAATGCGGCCCGGCAGGACTGGAGTTTGACGCCCCTGGTCTAAGTTCTTTCAGTGTTTATTTGTTGACAACTTACCTGTTGTGAAATGAGCCATCCTCTTAAAATCCGTAACACTCAAGCAGATACTCTGGATATATCTGGTTGGAATCAAAGATAACAAAAATTCTAGGATATAATTCGTTATCCACACAGCTATCATGTGTGTTTTCTTTTTGGTCTCCATCAGGTTTGCAAAGATCAGCTTGTCCAGTTTTATATTTCCCAACAGTTACATGTGCAAGGAACATTATTAGGAATTTGTTAACTCCTCTGTTTGCATGACAGCTGTAGTTATCAGCATAGGATGCATGCTTTGCAAAGTAAGTTCCTATAAAAAACAAGAAAACATCTTCTGTAATCGTATCAGAAAATAAAGAGAATTTAATAACGTGAACATACTTTTTTACTTACCTTTGCCCAAGGTGTGAGCATGCCTTCTCTGGATGTTGCAGTCAAAATTGTACTTGCAAATGGTATGTACATATCTCTGCTTGTGCCATGAAAGAGCATTTGCTCTTCAATATCTGACTGACTCTTTATTCTCATTAGCTGTGCACGTTTCCTAAAGATAAACAGTGACGTATAGACAGATTACACACAAAACTCATTTGAACAAGAGGTGGTGGGAATTGCAACATGCACTAATAACACAATAGCAAGTCTATTTACCTACAGTACATCTCCCAGAGATCCACATTCTGTATTCTGTAAATATTTCTGATGGGTTTCTGTAGTAAACCACTCTCTCTGACATATTTCTCCACATCATTGAACTCCTTTGTGTCATTTCTAAGAAAAAACAACTGATGACAAGCGAAGAGTCTTGTAAACTGGGTGGTCACTCAGTATAAAATTTAAAGATAATGACACCTTTTAACATTTTTATAATTATGAAAACTATTCAGAATTTTTTTTATAAAGTGAGGAGAAATAACTACTGACAGTTTAGCTGCAGCACATGCACTGAATATGTTTTGCATAGTATAACAGTTCTGATGATAATTTGATATTTATTTTCAATGTAATTTTTATAGCCAAAAGTTGAAAAAATCTGTCGGTGCATGTAATTGTAAATGTGTACTAGTGTTTTTTGTATGTGTATGTGTGTGTGTGTATGTATGTGTATATATATATATATATATATATATATGCTTTTTAAAGAGTGTATTTTGACAGTAACAATACTATAAATAAAGAAAATGAGCATTTTCTAAATTTCTGTATAGATTTGACCTAAAACATCATCAGATTTTCACACAAGTCCCAAAAGTAGATAAAAAGAACCCTGTTAAACAAATTAGACAAAAATATTCAAGGTCATTTATTTAATTAGGAAAATGATCTAATATGACATTTGTGAGTGAAAAAAGTATGTGAACCTTTGCTTTCAGTATCTGGTGTGATCCCCCAATTCATGGACAGATGTCCTGACATTTTCCTTGAGAATTCTTTGATGTAATTCAGAATTCATTGTTCTATCAATGATGGCAAGCTATCCTGCCCCAGATGCAGCAAAACATGCCCAAACCATGATGCTACCACCACCATTTTCACAGATGGGATAAGGTTCTTATGCTGGAATGCAGTCTTTTCCTTTCTCCAAACATAATGCTTTTCAATTAAACCAAAAAGTTCTATTTTGGTCTCATCCGTCCACAAAACATTCTTTCAATAGCTTTCTGGCTTGTCCATGTGATCTTTAGCAAACTGCAAATGAGCAGCAATGTTCCCAGGTAAGGCAGCTGGCCCAGACAAAGTGTGCCCAAAAATGCTGAAAGCATACGCTGCCCAACTGGGGGAGCCCCTCCAGCACATCTACAACCTCAGTCTGCAACTTGGGAAGGTCCCCATCATGTGGAAAACATCCTGCCTCATTCCCGTTCCAAAGAAAACACACCCCAAGGAACTGAATGACTACAGGCCGGTTGCGTTGACATCTCACGTGAAGACCACCATGGAGAGATTGCTGCTGAACCTCCTCAGACCTCAGGTTCGCCAGGCTGAGGACCCGCTGCAGTTTGCATATCAGGAGAAGGTGGGCGTGGATGATGCCATCCTCCATCTTCTACACAGAACTCACTCGCATCTAGATAAGGGGAGCGGTGCTGTGAGGGTCATGTTTTTTGACTTCTCCAGCGCCTTCAACACCATCCATCCCCCCCTACTGAGAGATAAGCTGATGAAGATGGATGTGGACACACATCTGGTCACCTGGATCACTGACTACCTCACTGGGAGACCACAACATGTCAGAACCAGTGATGCCCTCTCCGATACTGTTATCTGCAGCACAGGAGCACCTCAGGGTACTGTACTCTCTCCAGTTCTGTTCACCCTGTACACATCAGACTTCAAATACAACACGGAGTTGTGCCACATACAGAAGTTTTCTGATGACACTGCGATTGTGGGATGTGTACGTAATGGTCAGGAGGGAGAGTACAGGAAACTGGTTGAGGACTTTGTGGTGTGGTGCAGAACAAACCATCTGCAGTTGAACATCTCCAAAACAAAGGAGATGTGTGTGGACTTCAGAAGGCCCAGGCCCTTTCATCAGCCAATCTCCATGGAAGGGGTTGATGTTGAGATGGTCCGGTCCTACAAATACCTGGGAGTTCATCTGGATGACAAACTGGACTGGTCAGTGAACACGGACTTCCAGTACAGGAAAGGACAGAGCAGGCTGTACTTTCTGAGGAGGCTTGGGTCCTTTAACATCTGCCCAAAACTCCTGCTGATGTTCTACCAGTCTGTGGTAGCCAGTGTCCTCTTTTATGCTGTGGTGTGTTGGGGAGGCAGCATTAACAAGAGAGACACAGGACGGCTTGACAGGCTGGTGAGGAAAGCAGGTTCTGTGCTGGGTAAAGATCTGGAGTCGGTTACATCAGTAGCAGAGCGCAGGGCCCTCAGTAAGCTGCTGAATATTATGGACAATGTTCATCACCCTCTGCACAGCGCCATCATCAGTCAGAGGAGCTCTTTCAGCAGCAGACTGCTGTCTCAGCCCTGCTCCATGGACAGATTCAGGAGGTCTTTTTTGCCCCATGCAATAAGACTGTTCAACTCAAAGTTCAGCAAAACAAGTACACTCCAATAACCTGAACAGGTCCCCCCTTCACCTCTCACCTGTGAACTTTTACAATACCCATGTTCTCAATTTCTTTTTTAATTTTTTTATTTTTGAATCTGTTATTTTTATCCTTATCTCTAGTGTATTCTTGTTTATATTATATCTATTTATAACCTTATGGGGATTCCTTGAATGTCCCCTCGGGGATCATGTATGTATGTATGTCTGTGTGTGTGTGTATCTATCTATCTATCTATCTATCTATCTATCTTTTTGGAGAGCAACAGCTTTCTCCTTGCAACCCTGTCATGCACACTATTGTTCAGTGTTCTCCTGATGGTGGACTCATTAACATTAACATTAGCCAAAGTTACCCTGGGGTCCTCGCCGACTATTTAACGCCCTGCTCATGGAGTAGTGTTTGTTGGTCGATCACTCCTGGGGAGGGTAAAATGGTCTTGAACTTTCTCCATTTGTACACAATCTGTCTGACTGTGGATTGATGAAGTCCAAACTGTTTAGATATGGTTTTGTAACCTTTTCCAGACTGATGAGCATCAACTCTTTTTCTGAGCTCCTCAGAAATCTCCTTTGTTGATACCATGATACACTTCCACAAATGTGTTCTTTAAATAAAACCTGATCACACCTGATTGTCATTCCATTGATTGAAAACACCTGACTAATTTCACCTTCAAATTAACTGCTACTTCAAGAGGTTCACATACTTTTGCCTCTCACAAATGTGTCATATTGGATGATTTTCCTCAATATATAAGTATAATATGTTTGTCTCATTTGATTAACTGGGTTTTCTTTATCTACTTTTAGGACTTGGGTGAAAAGGTCATATTTATGGATAAATATAGAAATTTCTAAAGGGTTCATAATCTTTCAAGCACCACTGTAGTTGGGGGTTGATTGATCGGCCATAATCAATAAACATTTTTATTAGGGATGTCCCGATCCGATCTCAAAGATCGGAATCGAGCTGATCACGGCATTTTTTATCGGTATCGGCTTTTCTGAACACAAATCTAAGCCCGATCTTTGTCGTAAACAAAGGAGTCGTAAAACGAGAGCAGAGCTTGTATCAGAACGTGATTGTAATGTTTGCTGTGTGGAATTACTTCAAATTAGAAAGCGATGCGAGTCCAACAGCGAGGTGTAATGTCTGCAATATGAGTGTTTCACGGGGTGGTAGTAGCAGATCTGCATTTAATACAGTGACGTGCGGTGAGGTTCATAGTTGGTGAGACACCGACTCCTTTAGAGCCGGATTTACAAACATATAAACCCAAAAGGGAGCTTATTCAATTGGCAACTGGTTATTTCGTACCTCATCAGCGTTCTTCTCACACACACACACACACACACACACACACTCTCACACACGTAAGGTACGTAAAGATAAGAAAAAACGTTACAATTACAGCACCGAGAGTAAACAGCGTTTGCTCTGCAGCATCCGTGCTCTTCTTCAGTCTCACTGGCCTCTGTAAAAGCACATCAACAACAAGCACCCGTTGGCTCACGTACGCCCCCCTTCAGTGCGGAGGAGTAGTGCCTGCCTATTAATTTTACAAATCGCTGTGGTAGAGAATACAGGTTTTCAGCGTCTTTTAGAGCTTTTGGAAACACTTAACAATAGTTTGGAAGCTGGCAGTTTTTTCCCTAAAGCATTGCCGTTGTTAAATATAAACATTGATTAATTTTATGAACTATAATGTAATGTGTGCACTGTGTGAAGAGTATTATCTAGTTCTTATCTAGAAAATAGAAGTATCGGTTTGAGACTCGGTATCGGGAGACGCTAAAAAATTAATGACTCGGATCGGATCGGGTACAGAAAACACGTGATCGGGACATCCCTAATTTTTATGATTATAGGAATCATCACTTGAAGTTAATTTTAATGCTGATCTGGCCCGATGTCCCACTCATGCTGCAATTTACTTGTAAATTACACTTACATGTTCATTTAAGTTGTGAGTAAGACATACATCCTTGTAATATTGAATATCTCTCCCTAATATCAGTTATTGGTCCTTGATTACTAATTTACATCTGCACATTTACATCTGTTACACAAGAAACACTTTCATTTTCATTTTACAGGAACACATTCTGGTTTCCATCCACCTACTGAGAGCGGCCAAATGATTTTAAGATAAAACAGACCTTAAAGTTTGTTCAGCAGCAGAAGAGTGCTTTATCTTTCTTGTCTGACCTGTTGTCAAGTTGGTCTGCTTGAGGTCTGCTTTTAGAAATTTTAAAAATCAAAAATATAAGAAATGAAAAATGTAAAAAAAAAAAAGAAGAAAATGTAGAAATCAAAGAGAACTCTTTGTATTCTTTTAAAATATTCTTTCATTGATGACAATCATTGAGAGACAGTATTACCTGAGAAATTGATTCTGAAGTTGCCTCCTGATGTTGTAATTTCTAAAACTCCATGTGGGTTTCTTAAGTAATACTTCTCCAGTTCTGAACTGTTGGGAGAACTCACGGGATCATCCTGCAAAGAAGATCTAAACTTTGTAAAAACCAAAAAAAATGTATACTGTAAATATAGAATAGAATGACACGGGTTTAGAGTAGTTTACGAAGTTTATAAAAGTACCTCAATTCTGTGCCAAATGCCACACTGTGCTTGATAGAACCAGTACCAAGGTGTGTCTGACGTGTCCATAGGCTCGATCCTAAAATCTTCATACTCCACATGAGCAAACATGACAACAGTTAAATAAACTTTACTGTACAGTATGAAATCACTGAAGAAGTCGTCTCACTTCTGCTAAAACTTTTGGCACAAGTGGAGAGAGAGAAAAAAAACTGGCCCTTCTACTCTGACATCAGATGCTTGCCTAAGAGGAGTATCCTTGAAAACCACTCCTTATTAGAGCTGACACACATTTGCCTGAACATTTACAGTGTATAGAGTAAGTTACCATGATGTAGAAGTCTTCAAAAATCAAATGGATCAAATACATATTCATATTGCAGTGAAAAAGTGCACTTGATTTATCATTTCCACATGAATAAAACATACTACATTAACACAATTTTTGTCCATCAGGCAATACTCAAGTTAATGGAATGTGGGTGGACTGATACATTGGTACATCATCCAAAACCCCACCCCCTCCCCCGCCCCAATTTCTGAGACACACACATAAGACAATATTTTTTTTTCTAATATACACACACATATATACAGACCATACAGTGTAAATGGTTATAAACAGTATTATACATATGTGCATGCTGATGTGTGTAATGTGGTTAAAATTTAAAACGGTGTCTAAAGACAACTCACTGGTCATTAATGAATGTATTTTGGTTAAAGAAATTTGTTCTTGTTTGCTAACCTTTGCCCAGCAGACCCAGGACAGTCCATACATTTGAAGCTAAAACCACCTACAATAAAGCACATGGTGAGTCAAGTACAGGAATTACTAAAGGACTTGCTCATGTAGCACACAGTCAGGGATGATGGCATTTCTACCGAAATCCATGTGAAATGACTGGGGACCCTAGCAAATGTCTTGTGATCTGCAGGACTACTTGACATGAGGTAGAATTAAGGTGAGGTAGATTAATGGAATACATAAATTATCCCCCCAAAAAAGAAGAAAAGATTGTTTGTGCATATGGGACAGAGCAAATGGACAGAAGCTTGGTTTATGTATACTCAACATACTAGGACATACTAGGCAGTCTGTATTTCTGGTCCATTGCCTGAATATGCCCTTCTTCACAAGGCACGTCATAACAAGCGACGTGTTCATGGTACGCACCGTCACTTTGGCACTGTTTCACAGGAAAGGCATGGCTATTCAGGTCGACTCGGCACAATATCCTAAATCAGCACGTTTAATGGAGCTGACCCATTCCTACTTCATCATTAAATAAGACTAGAAAACTAATAGGTTTGTCCTCCTTCTTTGACGTCAGTAAAATTCAATAAGGTACTCGGGGTAGATCTGGTTGCTGTCAAATATCACAAAAATCTTGGGATTGACCATGTCGTCCACACAGCTGTCAAAAAAGTTTGCAATGCTTAAGTCTTTGGAGGGTGGCCGGCAAAAGTGTGGATGGCCCACTGTGTACTCCCCCACCAGTACTCGCGCAAGAAACATGCATTTGTAAGGAGGTTCGCTTTGGAAGATGGGTGGAGCCAGGCCATGTCTCTGCAGGGTAAAGTTATGTTTGCTGGTTGAGTGGCAGAACTTGCTGGAGTACTTGGCATCACGTGCAAAATAGCTTCCTGTGAAGAAAGAGAGAAAACATTCAATACCAAAAGGTGTCCAGAGTGGCATTTTACAAAATTACAAAATGTTTTTTTTTGCCAATTTTCTCCCTTCCCAATGTAGTAGTAGCCAATTAACCCATCCCATCCGTTAGGACTCTCCTCATCACTTTTGCAATGTCCCTGACTCTAGGAGGTTGAAGTCAAGCACAAGCCTCCTCTATTGCGTGTGATGTGGCCACTGTCTTTTTCGAACTACCGCTGACACACCGTCACTGGGGAGCTAAAGCACTTGGAGGAAATGCAGGATTCTCAGCTCCGAATGGACCAATTAGTAGACACCTGAGCCAGCGGACATTACAATGTGAGAGTGATAGAGAGAGAGCACTATCTACCCGCCCAGAGAGAGCACGGCCAATTTTTGCTCTTTTGTTGATGGCAAACAGCATGACCGGGATTCGAATTCGCAATCCTCTGGTCATAGTGTCAGCATCTTAGTCTGCTGAGACAAAATATTTTTAAATCCAAATGTATATGTACCTGGGTGTTCACCTGGACAATAAACTGGACTGGTCAGATAACACTACTGCACTGTACAGAAAAGGACAGAGCAGACTCTACTTGCTCAGGAGGCTGAGGTCATTCAGAGTGGAGGGACCACTTCTGAAGACCTTTTATGATGTAGTGGTGGCATCAGCCGTCTTTTATAGAGTGGTTTGCTGGGACAGTAGCATCTCCACCACACACGAGGAGATTAGACAAACTGATTCAGAGGGCCTGCTATGTACTAGGATGTTCCCATAGACCCAGTGCAGGTGTTGGGAAAAATGAGGATGTTAGCTAAGTTAACATCCATGTTTTAGAATGACTCTCACCCCATAAATGAGACTCTGACAGCATCTCCATCAGCAACCAACTGCTTCACCCAAAGTATGTGAAGGAACATTATGGGAGGTATTTCCTTCCTGCTGTGGTTAGACAACCAACACTGCTACTATCAGACCACTTACTGTATAACCTATAACGTATAACTCTTAACTCTTTAATCTCACTCATAGCCTCACTATAACTTCACTGGTGTAAATATCAGACTAGAGATACTCTGGACAGCACATATACATACTGTATGATGTGCAATATCCATTCACTACAATACTGTGATACTTACTTATTAATACAGTATTATGTGCAACACTTTAATCTACCATGGTGAATATACCATGTACAACAGTCATTAACATTGAGTTGTAAATATTCCTCAGTGTTTTTCATTACCATAGTTGTATTAGAAGTTTTGTATCGTTAAAATTCTCTATAAAGCCTGTTTCTACTGCTGAGTGCTTTGCTGTGACCACTTGAAGTTCTCCACTGTGGGACTAATAAAGGTTTAGAATAGATTATCTTTTCTTATCTAAACAGAAATAAAAATGGTATAAAAATACTGCTCATTAGTAAAAATAGTATTAAACCGTCACTCACAGAACTACACAAAACCTTCTTAACCTTTAATGTCAGTGTAAAAAAGATTTAAGTCTTTTTGAAACATTTCTGTTGTTGATCATGAAATTTGCACACAATGCAAAGTTCAACTGCCATTTTCAATTGAGGCCAGGAGGCATTCATAAATGGAGATAGAAGGTTTTGTTCTGACAGCAACAATATATAGGTCACAAGATGTCCCAATACACAGGATTTATTGAAGAGGCGGAGCTCGCAACATCCTCTGCCAAGTCCATTTACCTTGTACAACAGGAGACACCAATTGCAGTTATCCCACTTATACCCCAGTTGCCAAACATTTAGGCATTTTGTATATCCCAAAATTGTCCATGTGGAGGTTGTAGCTGCTCTATCGCAGTTTGTCAATCAACAGATATTTACTATGTGTGGTCTGGTTAGCACTGTCAGCTTGCAGAGCATTGACATAGAACTGAGATTAAACTTTATCCCATTATACAACATCAGCCAGCCAATCAGAAAAGAGTATCTCTCTTCTCCAGGGTATACAGATTTAATATAGAAAAATAGAACACATTAAATGTAGATAATACAACTTTAATGATCATTAATAATATTATTAATAATGCTGTACTACTACTATACCACCCTGTTTATATTCATTTTAGATTTGGTACCTAGTACACAGTATACTGATAAAACAGTCTTTAAAGAATGCAAATGAAGCAGACCTTCAATAATGCAAAATCCATGTGATTGTTAACAGTCACAAGTACTTAGAAGATGAGTTGTATAACTAATCTCCAACAGGTACAGTATGTGGTATAGTGGGAAAATCTTCATGGAATAAGACACAAAAATATATACTGGACCTTTGCCATACACATCACCATGACTTCCTGTAAGCCTCCAGTCAAAGTTATATGTGCATATGGCCTGGATGTTGCTATGACCCGTCCCATGAAACAGCATCCTCTCATCAATATCTATAACACGCTTTATCTTTCTCAGCTGTGCCTTTTTCCTATAGTAAAATAGAAATAAAATAAAACATGTTTTAAACATTGTAGTGGCCTAATGAATTATTCATATATAATCATTTGTGCTGTCAAACAATGTAAATGTTTAATCACAATTAAACACAATACACAGAGTGGTTTAATATAAATATTTGACTTCAGTGAAATATATTTCTGAATATTCAATAATACAATAACATTATTTTCATTAAGTCTTATGTTCTTTATCACAGAATAGTTCAGCAAAAATTGAACTTGTCCAGTTATGTACTGATAATAATACATTTCATGAAATACATTTTCACATCTCTTTTTTCAATCACAGAAGAAACTCTTGTAGTAAATAAAGAGATTTGTTTACCTGCAGAAAAACTCCCATAGGTCCAGATTCTGTATTCTCTGGATGGATCGGATTGGCTGGCTCATGGTTCTTTCATACAGCCGGGCCACTTCTTTATACTCAAATGTGTCTCTGCAGAGAGGGATGAGCTAACAAAAAAAGATGTAAACTCAGCAGATATAGGGATAAACAGAACTTTGAACAAAAAACTAAATGTTTTTATGTATGATTGCATTCCTTCTTTTAATGATTCATATAAGTATATTTAATATATTTATATGTATATATTTATTTTTAAATTAATTAACAATGAATCAACAATTAAAATTAATCAACTATTTAAAATGTAGCCCTGATATAAAGACAATGCAACATGACAGTATACACTGATCAGTCACTTAACCATCTTCTTGTATCTATATATACACTTATTGTCCCATTTTATCAGCTGCACTAACCATACAAGTGCACTTTGTAGTTCTTCAATTACAGACTGTAGTCCATCTGTTTCTTTGCATATTTTTTTAGCCTCTTTTCACTCTGTTCTTCAATTATCAGGACCCACACAAGACCACCATAGAACAGGTATTATCATTAGTGGGTATTGTGCTGGTATGAATGGAACAAACCCAGCAGAGCTGCTGGAGTTTTTAAACATCTTATGTCACTGTTGAACTGAGAATAGCCTGCCAATAGCCCAATGAAGGACTTGAAGACCAACACAAACTGTTTAGCAACAGATGAGCTTCTGTCTCTGACTTTACATCCAAAAAAGGTAGGTGTCTAAGAGTGGACCATCAGCTAACATAGTGTTTAAAATCTCCAGCAGCTCTGCTGTGTCTGATCCATTCATATCAAAACAATACACACTAAGACCCCACCACCACCTCAGTGTCACAACCGTATTTTGAATGATGCAAGGGCCAAATAATTCCTGCTCTCTCGTGGTCTTGTGGGAGTCCTGATCATTGAAGAACACGGCGCTATCAAGTTATGAAACTACAAAGTGCACCTGTATGGTATGTTGATGTGATAAAAATAAACAATGAGTGTAAAAATGGCATTTTTTAATCAAGTGGCTGGTCTCTGCATATAGCAGGTGGATAATGGTGGATTTTCACTTCCAAAATATGTTTTAATCATTTAAAAGCAAGTAGTAAAATTACTTATTTAACAGAGTTACACAGTTTCTGAAATGAGTAATTTCAAAACTGAATGGCATTGACATACACACATTCTTTCACAACGCTATACCTGGTAAGGCTCATCAGTGTTAACTCTTTCCCAGTGACAGGGTACAGGTAGAGCAAGGTTATCACAGATGAATCTGAGCACAAATACAAGAAATAAATTACTCTGTACACAATGAATGCATAGCATGATATAAACAATATGTATAATCAAAATCATCCTCTATCTGAATGGATGGATGGATAAGGAGCACTTGGTATTGCACTAAATGGCATGAGGTCAATTAATTCACAGTTAAGATGAATACGACCAGTCTATGTCTAATATGTATATTACAGCACATTTTAGACAGTAGATTAGACACAGAGAGAAAGATCTCACACTACATTGTAGCATAATTACGCATGATTCACTGTGCTAAAACATTTTTACTTTCAAGATTTTCTAGCATTTTATCTGACTGTTATTTAAATGGACATTACATTTTTTTTATAATTTTAAATGCTGGTTTGTCCCATTCAACAGAAAATAGTGTCATGTATGCTGTAAGTTTGGCTAATAGAAAGTATTGAAAATGTGGTAGTGCCCGTCAAGTGTTCAATCAGCCTGCAGTATGAATTAGAATAGTATGAATAGTATGAATATATTAAACATATACAAACCGGATTCCAAAAAACTTGGGACACTAAACAAATTGTGAATAAAAACTGAATGCAATAATGTGGAAATGGCAAATGTCAATATTTTATTCATAATAAAACATAGATGACAGATCAAAAGTGTAAACTGAGAGAATGCATCATTTTAAGGGAGAAATATGTTGTTTCAAAATTTCATGACATCAAGAAATCCCAAAAAAGTTGGGACAAGGCCATTTTTACTACTGTGTGGCATCCCCCCTTCTTCTTACAACACTCAATAGACGTCTGGGGACAGAGGAGACCAGTTGCTCAAGTTTAGAAATAGAAATGCTCTCCCATTCATGTCTAATACAGGCCTCTAACTGTTCAATCGTCTTGGGCCTTCATTGTCGCTCTGTTCTCTATTGGTGAAAGATCTGGACTGCAGGCTGGCCATTTCAGTACCCGGATCCTTCTCCTACGTAGCTATGATTTTGTGATTGCTGCAGAATGTGGTCTGGCATTATGTTGTTGAAAAATGCATGGTCTTCCCTGAAAGAGATGATGTCTAGATGGGAGCATATGTTGTTCTAGAACCTGAACATAGTTCTCTGCATTAATGGTGCCTTTCCAGACATGCAAGCTGCCCATGCCACAAGCACTCATGCAACCCATACCATCAGTGATGCAGGCTTCTGAACGGAGCTTTGATAACAACTTGGGTTATCATTGTCCTCTCTGGTCCGGATGACATGGCGTCCCAGTGTTCTATAAAGAACTTCAAATCGTGACTCATCTGACCACAGAACAGTCTTCCATTTTGCCACACTCCATTTTAAGAGACCCCTGGCCCAGTGCAAACGTCTGAGCTTGTGGAGCTTGCTTAGAAATGGCTTCCTCTTTGCACTGTAGAGTTTCAGCTGGCAACGGAGGATGGCACGGTGGATTGTGTTCACTGACAATGCTTTCTGGAAGTATTCCTGAGCACATTCTGTTATTTCCTTGACAGTGTCATTCCTGTTTGAGGTGCAGTGACGTTTAAGGGCCCGGATATCACGAGCATCCAGTAGAGTTTTACGGCCTTGACCCTTACGCACAGCGATTGTTCCAGATTCTCTGAATCTTTTGATGATGTTATGCACGGTTGATGATGATAACTTAAAAGTCTTTGCTATTTTACGCTGGGTAACACCATTCTGGTATTGCTGCACTACCTTTCTGCGCAACAATGGTGGAATTGGTGATCCTCTTACCATCTTGGCTTCAGAGAGACACTGACACTCTGAGAAGCTCTTTTTATACCCAATCATGTTGTCAATTGACCTAATTAGTGTTAATTGGTCTTTCAGCTGTTCGTTATATGCTCAATTTCCTTTTTCCAGCCACTTATTGCTACTTGTCCCAACTTTTTGGGATTTGTTGACACTGTGAAATTTTGAATCAACATATTTCTCCTTTAAAATGTTACACTTACTCAGATTAAACTTTTGATCTGTCATCTCTGTTCTATTACAAATAAAATATTGACATTTGCCATCTCCACATCATTGCATTCAATTTTTATTCACAATTTCTTTAGTGTCCCAACTTTTTTGGAATCTGGTTTGTATTTGAATTAGAATAAGAACCCAATCAGCTAGTAAATGATTGGCTCACACCTATAAACTAGCAGTTTTTGGAGAGGTATATTTATAGTCATGATGTACACACAAATGAATTACCTAAATCCAGTGGCAGATTGTAGAGCCCTTTTTATCGGCCGCTGCTTTCCAGTGGTAACGTTTATTTGTTTCATAACTATAATCAGAAATATGGAAGTAAGATGAGACAAATACTAGATAAAGTTCCTCAGAAAACAATCATCCTCACTGTGTAGTGTAGGAACTCACCTGAAAAGTCTAACCTGTAGGTATATTTCGGTGTGTAGAAATCCATGGAGCCGTGCTGATTTCGATTGTAGTTCTGCTCAATCTGATCGCTGGTCACCGAGCATCCTGCACTGGGATCAATCTGCAGAGGGCACAAACGTGCAGCTGCCGAATGCTTGAACATGCAAAGCATGTTTAATCTAATTTAGGAGCAGATGTGATAGGCTATGGCTAAACAAGGAGTGACCACATACTTCAAACATATGCCACACTCCACACTCGGCAAGGTAGAACCAGTGCCAGTTGGGTTCAGATGTGTCCATCTCCTCCTCACATGACTCCTCCTCAGGGCTCTTAGAGCCAAACATGTTGTTCTCCACATGTTGTTGTATGCACTTGTCACTTGCAGAGCAATGCATCTGTGGAAAAGCCATAAAGTCATTAAGCGGTGAGAACCTGACAGTTGAAATGGATCATTAGAGGGGAAGCAAGGACCAGAGTCTAGCACAATTTGTTGCTTTCTCTGCTGTGACAACAACTAAACTTTGTAAATGCTCACTAAATGTGTGAATGTGTCTTAACAGGAAAATAATCAAAGTGTGCAGGAATCTAATGGTCCAGAATGAAAGATCCCCACCCATCTGCCAAGCATTTGACAAAGACAGAAACATGGTTAATATTAGGGTTGTCATGATTATGTAATATTAATTTTAATTTAACTGTCTTACAATGTTCATTGCATGCAACTATTAAAGTACAAGCCTTAAGATTGCTATTGTCCCTGACAGCCATTGATACGCAGTAGCTACAAACTAACCATAAACACTTAGAGCTCAACAAAATATTACAAATCTCTGTAAACACAGTACTTTTGTTATTTTGATCAGTTTTGCAAACAAATGCTTTTATTTGGGAGCAATGCTGTCAGTAGTTTGTAAAGTAAAATCTAAATCTACACCTATAAACAGTAAAACCAGAGAAAGTGATCATTTGCAGAGGTGTATATTCTGAATACTCATTCAGAAAGAGGCTAAACATGCAGATCCATCACCTCTGAGCATATTTAGTTTCACATTCATTCAGAGAGGAACTACTCTTATGTGAGACTGTGACTAAAGGCACATCGGATTTATTCAATTAATTCATGAATATTTCCTAAAGTGTGTGTTATTTAGTAACAGAAGTAACACATACATACCTCACATGTATGTTCACGGTTGACTAAATCTATTATTGTTCACTTAGACGCTTATGTCCAACGTCTGACAACATATTTTAACTCCTTGATGTCGTGCCAGGGATTCATTGCTTTCACATTTGAGTGTACTGAACAGATTGCACTACGCTGTAAATGGCACATCAACTCACATTACCTGATCCGATGCTTTTTTCCTGCCTTTTCTTGCTGGGACTGATTCAGTCTACAAGCACCTATAGGCACCAGAACAGCTGTTATAATTGCATTAATTTAAAAGTAGTAATGCTGCGCTGTTGTCGTCATTATCACTGTCATTATTATTATTATTTCTGGTTTCTGTTTCCTCAGCACTCCGTTGTTATTGTTTATCTGCACTGCACTTCCGCATACGTCACCGCTGATGCGCACTTTCGTTCACGGAAATGATTTGGACACAAACACAAAGTACAGGTGAACCGTAAAGATGTGATTTTCGGTTTTAATGATAATATTTCTGCAAACAATATTTTGAATGTGATACTCCTTTTAGGGTAACATTATCTACATAAATCCAATCAGACACGTTTTATGTGTTTTAATTTAAATTGAGGGATTGTGTTTGTCAAACATCTGTCAAACAAGTTTAATATAGATATGATTGTGCTGTCGTGTATTATTTATAAGCTTTCTCTTTCTTTCTTTCTTTCTTTCATGTTAGTTTGTTTTATTGTGATTATGTCCAATGTATTTAATAAGGATATCCTTGTTTGTTTTTTATGTCAATAAATACATGAATAGAACAACAATTTAGACAGGAAAGTGATGTCAAAATAATTAATTTTTCCCTCCAACTTATAAAATATATATTATTTTAACAAATAAAATATGACATCTAATTAGTAATTTATTATGTATCAGTATTTTGAGATATGTTCTCATTGTTTTGAGATGTTATTGTATCTAAAATAATGACACATCAAAATATATATTAAATATATTATGATTTTTTTTCTATTTTTTATTTTATATAATTGATTTTTTTATATAATTCTATTTTTTAATTATATAATTATTATTTAATTATTTAATGTCTAATTGCACTCTGAAATGAAAGCATATGAGTTAAATAAGAACACATGGAATCCATTTATAGACCAAAATGTATCTAAACTTTGGACTCATCAAAGTAGCACCTTTGGCAGATGTAACAGCTGAACACACTGGTGGTATTCTTTCTACAATAGACATCAAATATTCTTCAGACAGTTCTTCACAAATCTGTTGCAGAAGTTCACATAAATGTGTGTCAATTGTAGGTTTGCTTTGCTTTTTACTTCATCCCAAATCAGCTGGATGGGGTTTAAGTCTGGAGACTGTGCTGCCACTCAATGTTATCAAGCTGACCATCTTGTTGCTTTTTTCAGGTAGTTTTGGCAGAGCTGGACTTATATTTTGGGTCATTATCTTGCTGTAGGATGAAACTCTGACCAACTAGGCTCATACTAGAAACATTCAAAAACTTTCTAAAACTATTTACTGGTAGTGTGTATGTATTTATAATGAACTGTCATTTCAAGTGTCAATTCAAGCATCCTTGGTTCTGTGAAAGGCGCTATATAAGTGTAACGTATTATTATTATTATTATTATTATAAGTGGTGAACATGACATTCTGACCTATTTAAAAATTTTGTACACTGAATTTCCTTTCTTTTTATTACAGAAGATATTAAGTTATCAAATAATCCACCAGTCAGCAAAGGACATGTGTCTGATTTTATACATCAAGGTATTATTCTTTTTTACTATATATATATATATATATATATATATAGTAAAAAAGAATAATACCGACATGATTTTTGCAATTTGGCAGGTGCAAGAAAAATGCAAAGAACAGAATAAGGACCTGTATCTTCATTGACCTAACGAAAGCGTTTGACACAGCCAATAGAGAAGCGTTGTGGGTGATCCTCCGGAGACTCGGTTGCCCCAAAAAGTTTGTACAGCTGATTTGTCAGTTTCACGACAACATGACTGGTGCAGTACTGTCAGGAGGAGAGGCATCTGTTCCTTTTGAAATATCCAACGGTGTGAAACAGGGGTGAGTCTTAGCACCCGTTCTCTTCAACCTGTTCTTTACCTGTGTCATCAGCCACGCCGTCAATAACACTGAAGACGGAGTGTACCTAAGAGTGTACCACCGAGAAAACAGAGGTGCTGTTCCAAATCTCCTCACACTCAACCGGCCACTGACCCTCCATCTTCATTGAGGGGACAGAGCTCAAGACTGTAGAGCAGTTCAAATACCTCGGCAGCATCATCTCTGATGACGGTGCCCTCGACAAGGAGATCAACTCGAGGATCTGCAATGCAAACCAGGCTGTGGGTAGACTGCGGACGCACGTCCTAAAGCAGCACAACATCAAGCAGTCCACAAAGCTCAAAGTCTACAAAACTGTCATGCTCACCAGCCTTCTCTACGGATGTGAGACCTGGACCTTGTACCACAAGCACATCAAACTTTTAGAAGGTTTCCATATGCACAGCCTGAGGTCCATCCTTGGCATTCGATGGCAGGACAGAGTGACGAACCTTGAATTACTTGACAGAGCAGAGTCAACTAGCATCGAGGCTATGATCCTCAAGGCACAACTGCGATGGACGGGGCATGTTATCAGAATGGAGCCCTATAGAATCCCCCGGTAACTCCTCTATGGCGAGCTCTCCAAAGGTCAAGGAAAGCGGGGGCAGGCCGCAAAGGCATTTCAAAGATTGTGTAAAAGCCAACATTGCATACATGGAAATTGCCCCCAAATTCCTAGAGGAGAGTGCTCAAAACAGGGTCAAATGGCGTTGTTTGACCGAAAAAGCACACAAATTGTTCGAAGAGAAACGCCGCAGCAGCATCAACGAATCCCGAGAGCGAAGAAAGGCAGCAGCAGCAGTAGTGCCAAACTCGCCAGCCGGGTTTCCCTGCCCTCATTGTGGACGCCCATGCCGATCAAAACTTGGTCTCCACAACCATATGTGTAAACATCCCCAAATGTGATGCACATAGAAATCATCATCGGATATGACGGACAACCCACATTTGTCATACATAGACTGCGCACTGTTTGGGCTGTAACCACCTCTTAAGTACACCGTCCCTCAGGTGGTACTGATCAGCTGTGATTAGGGGCTGTCTCTTGCCTCCATCTAGTGGTCGATGTGAGACTAGCTGCAGCCTGGCCCCTTACATATTTGTGCTTTACAGATAATGTAATTCATTAAGAGAAGATTTAATGCTTATTTATTGTTTGTATTGCTGTTGAAGAGTTTGTAATCATGATGAATGATTACTGCATCACAGTCTAGGTCACAGAGCTGCAGTCACTGCATTGTACTGCAGAAGGCCCATGAACGCTGTGATGAGTTGGTCCCGTACTGCTCTCCTGCATTAACATTAAAGAAACTCGTGACATTATGACATTTTTAGAAGTGTTTTGCATTAATAAAATCATGAAATAGTACTTATATAGTATCTCTATCTTACTGAGAGATGCAGTCACTACATTGATTTCTTCTGATCTCTATGATCTGCTATATCATTAAAAAATATATTTAGTCAAAGCTCAAATGTACTCAAAATTAACTAAACATGTCTTGGCTGAATGGTGACATCTTAAACAAATTCACTCTGATGATATTTTATGAATAAGTAATTTAAATAAACCTGTGTCTGTATTCATATCATTATCTCACCCAGACATTCAGTGACCACATCATCTTGGACAACATCAGGCAGCTCACTGATGGCTTCAGGCTGAGCTTCAGTTGTGCTCACTGTCTGCACTTCTTCTCCTGCTTTAACATTAAAGAAATTTGTGAAATTAACATTTTTTGAAATTGTACTATATTCATAAACAGTATTTATATAGTATATTTATCTTACCCAGAGTTGCAGTCACTACATCATCTGCAGTGTTCCTCACCTCTGATTCTTCTGTAAAGACAGAGAAAGAATAATGTTCATGTCAAATATGTGAAGAGTGAAGTTCAACATAAAAGATACATGAATATACTTATATACTTATATAATTATTATTTTAGTGTAAATGTTGATATAGTTCCATTATTTACTGAGAGTTTGGTGAAGATCAGTGTTTGTCTCATCCTGGAATGTGTCCATTGGCTCATTAAGGACGATGGCCTTTGGTGCTACCTCCACGTCCTCCTTAATGTCACTTCCTACAAGACATTTTAAACCGTGGATTTATAGCCATTCTGTAATCCTCATGATCCATTTGCCATGTTTTCCATTTTACTTACCAAGAAGCTCCTTTTTGACATCAGTCACTGCTT
>BRDA01067134.1:0-15235 GCA_036984385.1 Crenuchus spilurus | reverse complement strand
GTGTCAGCCGGCCAATATACAGTATACTTTAATATGCTAAATAATGTGTTTATATGGGTTTTTTAAAACATAAACGTGATGACGACGGTGCTCGTGTAGGCTGGTGGCTAAGGAGGACAGGAGGATGGGCGTACGTGTATGGCATGGTTACACTTATCATAATAAAAGTAAAATGTATCTAACTTTCTTATTCACTACCTTTTGCTACCTTTGTGTCACTTTCACTAGCACTTTCACTTTCACTGGACAGCGGTTGTAGAGAATTCCCTCATTGACATTTTACTTAAGCCCAGTAGGTGGCAACTTTGCGCCCTTATGATGCAGCTCTAACGTTTTATTTGCACATGGTGTTGTGGTAGCATATAGCTAGCTGCCTGTTTGTTCATTTATAGCCCGTGGAGCTCAGTTAAAGTCATGTGTTCGTGAAGAGGTCTGTGACTATCTTATTTGTGAGACATATTGTTATCATTGCAAATGCTATGTGTTTAGTTAGAGACCAATAGAATTAAGCTGATGCTAAAAGCTCCGTTTACAGTATAGTGTGAATTCAGCAGTGTGTATACCAGATTAAGTTCATTTGTAAGGAAGATAAACACAGTGTTTTGTTTATCCTTCCAGAATACCATGTTCACTAACTGTTTACTCCATGCCCGACTGGCTAAGATAGAGTTAAAACTGAATCCTTGTCTCCGTGTCTGCTCTCTTATCGGAGTTCCACAGTGGATGAAGAGTCCCAGCATAGGCTACGCCTTAATTATCAATCCCAATATTTAACTATTGTCAAGAGGAAGATGAGACACACCAGACCCAACAATGCAGATGAACTGAAGGCCGTTATCAAAGCAACCTGGACTTCCATATCACCTCAACAGTGCCACAGGCTGATCACCTCCATGTCACACCACACTGATGCAGTTCATGCAAAAGGAGCCCCGACCAAGTACTGAGTGCATATACTGTACATACTTCTCAGTAGAACATTTATGTACGAAAAGTCATTGTTTGAATTGGTCTTATATAATTATTCTATTTTGTGAGATGCACCTGTACCTCTTAGTGTAATAACTCTATACACACACACACACACACACACACACACACACACACACACACACACAATGTTGCTATAGCCTACTGTTCCTGTCGGCAACACTTTATTGTTCCTAAGGCTATGTGACAAATACAAGCTTATTATGCAAAAATAACCCTACATAGGTCTTAATTCCATTAGATTACATTTGCTAATTTTGATCAAAGTTGACAAAATGTGACACCTCTCAACATCTTTACAGTTGTTTATATGCAGTGTTCCATTTAAAGAACAGTACAACTCGTACAAGATCTGCCAGAGTATGTAAACTTATCAGAACTGTAAGTCCATCATGTACAGTCACATTAGTCCAGCAGAGTAACCCACCTTAAACTTCCATAGTCCTCCAATGTCATCACTGCTCTCAAAGCACACTGGCTCCAAGCCCTCATCCAAGCAGCACTTAATACAGGTCAGTCCTGCACATCCTGCTCCAATCACAGCCACTCGACGAGCCATACTGGAGATCTGAAGACCAGGGGTTACATATACAGAATATTACTTCTTCAGTTTTGTACTATGAAGCTAATGCTAAACCTTTCTGCTAATTCAGAAAAAAACTTCTGACATCTTGGCTGGATTACACCTGGGGTAACCATCACCTTCATCCTCTAAAACTGCTTCATTCAGATATGGGTTATATCCTATCCTGAATCACACGCTGTCCATCAGAGGGCAACACACAGAGGAGGATGGTACCCCATGTGAGTCTGGTTCCTCCCAAGGTTTCTTCCTCCAGCTCTGAGGGAGTTTTTCCTTGCCACTGTCGCCGTTGGCTTGCTCACTGATTAGGGATGATTAGGGATTAATGATTTGATGTCTGTTATTACTAACCCTGTAAAGCTGCTTTGTGACATCAGTTGTAAAAAGCGCTTTATAAATAAAATTTGATTGATTGATTGAACACACACTCACCTAATCACCCACACCTGTGGACAATTCTGCAAAGCCAATCAACCTATCAGTTAGTGTTTTGGATTGTGAACAAACTCACACAGACAGCAGCCTGAGGCACGGAACAAACCCAAGACCCTGGGGGAGCAGTACTTGCTATGCCACTTGACATTAAATGTGCCCTGTCCTGGCTATGGTTAAAATAGTGTAATGCCCTGCCCAGTGTCTTTATCTAATCTATATTTTCAGATCCCTCCGCTAGGTCTTCTATTAGAAAGTCTACCTAAGGCTTCTCCAATAATACTGTTGTTCTACTGTTACTATAAGAGATTTTGGTACATTTTTAAAGTCCAAAAACCAACCCCCCCACCACATTTGAATTTTTACCCAAAAGTGCATTAAAGTAAATACCGCAATTGTGCAGGAAAACCACAAACCTGGCAACTCTGAGGCCAGGAAGTTACTGACACCCGCACTGTTACCACAGTAACCAAATCAGACAGAATTGTAATGAGTGGCGAGCAAATCTGATCTGATCACTGACTAATAACAGTGTGAACAGTCATCTCAGCAGATCTGATACAACAACAACAACAACAAAAAACTCACACAGCCTCAATTTAAGAGTGCCCCAGCACATCCTGCTGCTGTGTTATTCCTCACAGGAAGTACTTAGCTCATTCTGCTGATCTTGGACCAGATGCATGACTCGCTCTTTATGCAAACATCCATGTAGTGGTTACAACATAAACAACCAATCTAGATTTTAAAAGAGCACAGCAAGCAGAACCAGTTTAGCTGGGTTCTGTCAGCTTCTTTAGACAAATTCTCCAAGAAATTTTAGAACTTGCAAAAAAATCCACTCTTCTAAAATAAACAGAAGTATCTTACATAAACTACTATCACAGCAAGTTTATAAAAGAAGAGTTAAGAGAAACAGACGGCAGTTCTTACCTGATAATCAGAGGCCTTCAGTATCTTCTGTCAGAAAACCTGAGCAATGATCTGTTACATAATCACAGCAACTGCATGAACTTTACTCTCAGAAGTCTGATGTGACTTGAATAAGAAGTAGAGAAATTAGGTCATGACTCAAAAACTGGGATTACTGCTTAATGTGAACTTTGTGGAAACAACTTTTCGAGTTATGTCTCTGAGACAAATACAAACAACTTACTGTGCTGAAGAAATGACTCCAAAACTGCTGCTGAGAGGAAATAACAGCAGGAGTGAGGAAAAACACATGAGAATGGGTGCAGTGGGTGGAGTCAAGCATAATGGAGGTTAACCCTTTGTTAAGTAAAGTTAACCTCATTTCCCCAGCTTTACAGAATTCAGTGAGTTTGAATATATGTGCATCTCAAATCTGGGTTAGTACATCTTCAGGAGAAAATGATTTATTTTAGCTGCTTTTAGATTTACAAAACCTGCTGCTCCAGAGAATCTCCTGTGATTGAACTCTTGATAGCAAATTATTCTGGCCCTCATCCTCCATTTCAGTTGGCCCTCATGCTGCATGGATTGACGGCACTTGCAGGAATCACTCCTGGTTGCAAGATGTGGGCCACATATCAGTCAAATGTAGGTAGCACTGCCATATCTCTGTCAGAAGTGGACCACATCTGTTATGGTGCATGTGGGCCAAATGTGTATTTTCAATATAAGGGCCACATTTGGCTCACATGCAGTTTGTGAGTGCTGACAGTGGGCCATTTCTCAGCCAGAAGTGGCCCACATCTGTATGCTCTTTGGGAAGGGTGAGGCCGGACAGTTTCATCACTTTGTAGCTCAGTTTTATACCAGTTTATATCCTTTAGTACAGCTTTTATCTCTATAGGAAGTGTACCGGTAGTACATATGTTGAATGAGTATTTGTGTGTATATATATATATATATATATATATATATATATAGTGTTTTTACTTATTTTGTTTGTGCTTTTATAAGTGCAGGTTCTATCTTTGACCATCAGAGGGCACTCTACTAATATATGTTTACTGTGAGGACTTTTCTAGCATCCTATAAACATCCTTTTCCACAGTCAGTAAGTACTGAATTGTAGGTGATTCCTTTGCAGAGAAAGGCTGACTGAAACTGTGTGGACAGGGCTGAATTGTTCAATGTGATAAACTGATATCTACAAGAATAAACCATAAAATCAGCTTATGATGATGAAACTCATACAGTGATGCTTGAAGGTTTGTGAAAATGTATATTTCTGTAGAATAAAAACCTCAACAGCTTGGCACACAAGTGCTAAGAGTAGATAAAGAGAACTGAGTCAAATAAATTATCTAAGGGCCCAAAGTGGCTCAATAGACTGAGGCGCTGTCTTCAAATCCTGATCATGCTGCTTGCTATCAGCAGCAAAGGTCAGAGAGACGTGTTTCCATTCCTAAAGGTCTATATGTGTGTATATTTCATGAAGATGATAGAGGCCTGCTTGAGAGTCCTGATAGACCACCTGTCTCTCATCTGTTATCTTCATTCGCTGTGCCACAATTTTAATGTGTATGTGTTTCAAACTTCAGCCTAACTCTGGTCTTTTCTAAGGGATTGTAATGACAAGAATGTAAGTGTGGTTTGAACATGATTATTTAGACAAACTGGGAGGACAGCCAAAGTCAGCCCCAGGACCCGCTGAAGAGATTGTGTCTCACATTAGGCTTGGAATTTTGGAGAAGAAGATAATGATGCTTCAACAGAGTTTGTATTAAGGTAGGGGAGGGGACACTCAAGTGTGATCTCACCCCCTTACATTGCCTGTATCTATTCTTCCACAGAAGAGAGATGCCTTTGTAATGTGTGCAGCATGTGGTTTTGCATTGTCTTGTTTTAAAATGCATGAATTTCCCTATAATATCACATTGAGGGCATGTTGCTCTAAAATCTCAATGTACTTTTCAGAAACACTTTGTAAATTACCTTTGCAGAGGGCACTGACACAACCCCATACCATGACAGACCCTGGCTTTTGACCTTGTTGCTGATAACAGTCTGGATGACACAGGATTTGTTGTTGGTCCAGAGCTTACAACATCCACTTCTTCCAAAAAATATGTTTTTATTGCACATGGCACTTGTAACTCTGTATTGCAGTGCTTGTCAAAGGTTTGCCAAAGTAATTCCTTGCACATGAGGTTATATCAGCCATTGATGAATGACATTTCTTGAAGCAGTGGCATCTGAGGGTCTAGACACCACAGGTCTTCAGTTTAGGCTTATGCACTGTAGAAGGAGAAATAATAATTTTTTCTTTGAGGAACATTGAAGTGTTTAAGATTCTCTAGCCATCTTTGCTCCTCCAAGATTATTGCTTCTATTGAGTATACTTCTTTAGGCCAAATAATGATACAGTCACCTGTTAACATCACTTTTTGTAATCATGTGATTGTTTAATTTTTTAACCTCTTTACTAGGCCTAAATTGCTCGACTACAACTTTTTGTAACATGTTGCAGGCCTGAATTGCAGGAATGGATGTATATTAATAAATGAAATTGGAGTCATATTGTCTACAATGAAATAAGAGTCTAAGTAAATGTAAAACACTGCATGTTTTATTTTACTTACGTTTCTCATACTGTGTCAACTTTCTTATTTTGAGTTGTATTTTTCATCCAAAAGGAAATAAAAATGGGTATCAAACTAAAAAGCATTAAATATGTTTGCCTAGCCATAGTATGAGCTACACCATTACTATATTTGAGGCAGGGGTTCAAAGTATTCATTAATGGCAAATCACCAAACCCAATAACATGCTTCACTGCTTGCTGCTACTAGTACAGGCTGCATCTGTAGGCAACAATAGAACTTATCCAAGCAGCCAGATTCTCAAAGAAACTTGGATTTCTCTTCTGTACTACAATCACAGCAAAGATCAAAGCAGCCTCTCCAGCCAGCCTCAGCCAGAAAGAGAGACCAGAAGATTTGGGTTCTGGAATGGGGCGCGTCTTCAGGGGTTGGATTATGCGCTCCCACTGGGTGAAGATGGCCTGACGAGCCCCCTCCCACTGACCTGGCCCAAACAAACGAAACTGGTATGGGGTACAGGGGCCGAACAAAACCCTCAAAGCCAAACCAGGATCTGATAAGAGCAGCCTAAAGATGTTGGGACGCACACCAACTTCCTGTGCGATGGAATCCACATAAGACATGTAGTCGACTTCAAGATCTGCTTTCTCAGAACATGAGTACCTGTAAAGGGGAAAAACAAAGACAACGTATAGTACACTGTAAGAACATGGAATAACTACAGTAAGTGTATACAATATATAATCTTAATGAGTACATTAACCCTCTGGAGTCAGTGCTCCCACCGGCGACATATTAACAAAATTCTGCAAAAATGCTTATATAGCTCTGCAAGATTTTATCAAACAAAACTAAACACGAAAACCTTAAAGGGCCTATTTTTCAAACATACAGCTGGAATCTAAATATTTTTAGACTTTTGTGAGAGGAGCTTAAATAAGCAGAGACATGTCTGTGGGAGTAAGTCAGACAGCAGTGCATATTTTCCTGCCAAAAGACATGTCCATAAGATAATGACATAGTCATTCCTGACATTCCATTGTTGGGTACCAGCAGCCAGGAATGTAAATTGAACAAAGACCTCTAATGTCATTGTTCACACATATTTCATAAATATTCAAAGGAGGGTTAGTGGCTGAGGAAAAGGCAGTGGTGCCTCACGTTTGTTAAGCTTTAGAAATAAAACCACATACAATTCTAAATCTATCTACATCTAAAAACTGTAATGAGCAGTGTGTAGACAACACCTCTGTTTATTCCGTTCTGAGCTCAAAAGTCTTGGCTAGAAATGTTTTGAGTGTGTTTTTTGCAATATATCAGCACATCTGAAAATAGTTTTTTGGAAAGTCAAGGCATGTCAGACTACATCAGAGTGCAGGGGTAGTACTAGGGCTGGGCTACTTGGCTATGCTCTTTTCTTAATAGACCCAGGTCTTATATCCAACCCAGAACCAATTGACCAACAACCGCTCTACACCCTTATCCCCCCCCTTCTGTCTCTCTGAATGAGTGCAACCCCCCCAGAATGCAGAATGACAACATCTTCACATGCCCCCCCCCGAGACGACAATATCTTCACTCACAACCCACACCCAGCTACCCACAACCCCCCTGAAACCACATGATCTTCACGTGTACCCGCACCACTCAAAGTTTCCTACATATACCCCTGTCGGAGCTTCTGAAATAGCCTCAGACTGCAGGGTGTTAAGATGAACACATAAAGGAAAGCAACAAGATAGTTACCTTTTCATGTTTGCCCTTCTGTCTTTCTCAATAATTTCATGTATTTTTGCCAAGGGTGGAAGATGGCTCCTTCCTTAAGAGGAAAGTTAGAAAATAAATGTTGCCATGTCAAAAATCTTTGTACCTTTAAATAATCCTGCATTGTTTCATTTTAAACCTCAATAGTGGTCTCACTACAGGACTAATATCTCTTATACATGATCATATCTGAAAATAGCAAACCCTGTCACATGGCATCTGTAACATCCTGGCCTGAGTTCATTCCAAACTAGGGGTGTTCATAATATTTTCATGTGTACACAATGATGAACTAAAATGTGAGTAATATGCTTTTGGCCCTCTCTGTGCTGCTGTTCAAAAACCACTGAAAGTGCCTTGTGGTAAATGCCACTAACATGTTAGCAGTAGATCCTGCACATTGTGAGGTGGAACTGCTGTGAATCAAATGTCTTGTTCCAATACATTTAACAGATGCCCAATAGGATTGAGAACTGGAGAGTTCGCTGTCAGTAGGTACTCACCACTGAAGACTGGGAGCATTTGGGTAGTTCCTGACTTTTTATTTGTTATTGATATTTTATTCATTCTTGCACTTGTCTTGAACTATGCTGAGATTTATAGAGCAGCATAAATACACTAAACAGTGCAGGATTGCTGTAGTGCTGATACAACATGATTCAGGCACTTTGTGCAGCTCACTCTGGAATACCTGTAAAGACTCTGGTAGCCCAACGTCCCTGCAGCTCCATCACAGGCATGAGGGGTCCTGTGACATAGATGATCCCAATAATGGCCAGTGTGGGATGCTCTAAAGATAAAGGGAATACTCTTTTGAAGAGGGTCAGCTCTCCTTCAGGACCATTGTTCATGGAGGGAGGTAAAAATGGGAAGGAGGCCTTGTAGCCTGTGCAGAAGATCACATCATCAATCTCTTCTCTCGTTCCATTATCAAACACAACAGTTGAGCCGCAGAACTTTTGTATGTCTGGATTTATTTGAACAGTTCCCTGGAGTATTCGTCCTGGCAGTTCATCGTTTATTAATTTTCGTTGGTTAAATGTCCTGCAATAGAAAAATGTAAAAATGAAAATGGAAATTTTGACTCAAAATCTGCCTACTGACCATCTTAATGATTTGCATAATAATCAGTTTCCACAGAAGATTACGATATAAGAACATTATACAACAAAAATTCTGTCTGTATTGCGAGCCCAGATGTAACTGTTTGCTTAACAGTGATCCCTGTCACTTTGCTCACTGCTCCTGTGATTGTTAACTGGACCACTGTGAAGCCCTGATTGCCAGCAGGGCACTAATCAACGTAAAAAAAGTCCATTCTTGGTACACCTTGATTATGGTGGCTCTAGAACATCCTTACATCTTACCAACCTTCACATGGTACCCTATTATCATGCCCTATTGAACATCAGTCAAATCACATACTTTACCTATATTGATAGTTCTTTTATCCCAATTTTTTCTGCAATGTAATATTAGCCACCTAAAACAACCATCCACTAGGAGGGTGAAGACTATCATAGGCCTCCTATGATGCATGTGAAATCAGCCACCATGTCAGGCTGGGTGATCAGCAAAGAAGTGACTGACACATGCAGATTAAAACAAAGGAGATTTACTAAATGAGAAAGGACAATCCGAAGCCATAATCCAGTAAACATACAAAGTTCAAAAACCAATAGAGTCAAAACACAGATAAAGGGAATATCACAAAAGTAGTCAAACAACAGGCATAGGTCAGAACAAGGAACTAGATAAAGATATTGCACTGATAACACTCAACTGATGCTTTCCTTCCCTCCTTCTGACACTCCAGACATCCAGGTATCCAGACGCATTTCAACATGTTTGGCACACATCTCCACATGGATGACAACCCACCACCTGAAGCTCAACTCTACCAAGACTGAGCTTGTATTCATTCCTGGAACCAGTGTTCTTCATCTTGAACTTCTTGTCCTGTTTGAGAACTCCATCATTAAACCATCTCAAGAAGTAAGAAGCCTTGTTGTGATTCTAGATGACAAGCTATTATTTTCTTCTCACATCACAAACTTGACGTGGTCGTACAGCTTCCTCATCTTCAACATCCGAGGGATGCAACCCTTTCTAACCCAGGATGCCGCCCAAGTGCTTGTCCAGTCTCTCGTCATTTCAAGACTTGACTACTGCAACTCACTCCTGGCTGGTCTTCCTATGAGAGCCATCAGGCCCCTGCAGCTGATCTAAAATGCAGATGCTCAACTGGTCTTCAATCAGCCCAAGTTCTCTTACGTCACTCCACTGCTGTGTTTCACTTCACTGGCTTCCTGTAGCTGCTCACATCAAATTCAAAATTCTGAAGCTTGCCTACACAGCAAGAAATAGACCAGCCTCTCCCTACGTAATGGCAATGGTCAAGTCTTGAGTTTCACCTCAAACCCTTAGAGCTTCCAGTACATAGACCCGTCATCCTTCAAAACATGTGGAAAACTAACATCTCGACTCTTCTCTGTTCTAGCACCGAAGTGGTGGATCAAACTCCCACTGACTGTTCAAACAGCAGAGTCCCTCACAGTCTTCAAACACAGACTGAAGAACATCTCTTTGTCCAGCACTAGTTTAAAACTCTTATTGTAATGCACTTTTATGCTCTTATATTGTGTATAATTGGGAATTTTCCTTCTTTCTAGGTATTAGTGATGGTTTTGGTCTAACATTGTCTGAACATGAAGAGTAATTTGGACTCTAACCTGTCTGTACTAACTGAGATAATTCTCTTAATGGAATCAAAACACTGTTGTACGTTATTCTGGATAAGATTGTCTGCCAAATGCTGTAAATGTAAATGTATTACAAGACTGAGTCACTATGGCCTAGAGAGAAAACTAAGAGAGAACCAGAAACTACTAAGAGCTAAAGCTAGAACTAATGCTAGGAGAGGACAAAGGACAGAATCCTAGACAGAAGAAGAATCACTATAGCTAGGACAAGTTCAAAATACAGAAACAGGGTTAGAACATGAAAAGACAATAACGGAGAATAATGCTGGGTATGTAGTTATGAAGGTACAATACTTAGCAATGAGAGTAGGAGACAGAGCCGAATACTGTTTAAAGGAGAGTGAATGGCAGGTTACAGTTGAGATGGGGATCATTTGACTAGAGGGGTCCTATCAGGAATTCTGGGTAATGGAGTTTGGTGTGCATGAGAACTACAGAAGAAGGAGCAGAGTGATCAATGGTGTCAAGAGCTGATGGGAAGTAGAGTTCAGGTAAGTGAATGGGAACTACGAAGGATGAAAAGGGATGATGGGAAATGTAGTACTGGAGAGTAGTGTGGTGAAATGGGACAGGCTGGAGGAGCGGGGAGTGTGACAGCACCTCTTTTTTAAACTGCTGCCAATACATTGTTGCTGGACAGCCCACAAACTTGTCAGTCACTTACTTTAAAATAAAGAAAAGCAATGTGTTTACTCTGCAGTGTGAAAACCTGTGGCTGGGCTGCAGTCCGAAGAGTTTGTGGTCAAATTTCTGATTGTATCCTTTCTCCAGTAGCCAGTTAAGCAGGAATTGAGGAAGCAGCTGGTGTAGTAAGGCAGTTGAACGTCTAAGTGTCATCACGTCAAGGGGCAGACCATGGCTGGCCATACGGCTCACCACCCATGTTCCATTACGTGTGCTCAGGAAAGTCTGTGGAATAAAAAAGGAATGGAAAAGGGTTACTGTTGAATTAGATTACTTCTAATATAGGGTTGCTGGTGGCTTTGTGTATATGATACAGGACAGTGCTGGTTATTTTAGTACACAAGACCACCTTGTTAAGTGATCAATTAGAGACAAAAGTGTGTCAACAGCAAACCAGTAACACAGCCCCAGAGGTATTTGTCTGTAAAGCAGCACAGATTTAATGATTCAGCTGAGGAAATATAAATATCTTGACTACAGTATGTTATGCATGATCAGAGGGACAGACTATTAGGAACTAACAGGCAATGAACTAAAATACATATATTGGACATTATTCAATTGACAAAAAGCGTTTCGTTTGTCTCAAACCTGTAGAAGTCTAGAGCTGCTGTAATGGCTGTGCTATTAAGTACAAACCAGATTCCAAAAAAGTTGGGACACTAAACAAATTGTGAATAAAAACTGAATGCAATGATGTGGAGATGGCAAATGTCAATATTTTATTCGTAATAAAACATAGATGACAGATCAAAAGTTTAATCTGAGTAAATGTAACATTTTAAAGGAGAAATATGTTGATTCAAAATTTCACAGTGTCAACAAATCCCAAATAAGTTGCAACAAGTACCATAGCAATAAGTGGATGGAAAAAGGAAATTGACAATATAACGAACAGCTGGAAGACTAATTAGCACTAATTAGGTCAATTGACAACATGATTGGGTATAAAATGAGCTTCTCAGAGTGTCAGTGTCTCTATGAAGCCAAGATGGTAAGAGGATCACCAATTCCACCATTGTTGTGCAGAGAGATAGTGCAGCAATACTAGAATGGTGTTACCCAATGTAAAATAGCAAAGACTTTTAAGTTATCATCATCAACCGTGCATAACATCATCAAAAGATTCAGAGAATCTGGAACAATTGCTGTGTGTAAGGGTCAAGGCCGTAAAACTCTACTGCATGCTCGTGATCTCCGGGCCCTTAAACGTCACTGCACCTCAAACAGGAATGCCACTGTCAAGGAAATAACAGAATGGGCTCAGGAATATTTCCAGAAAGCATCGTCAGTGAACACAATCCACCGTACCATCCGCCGTTGCCAGCTGAAACTCTACAGTGCAAAGAGGAAGCCATTTCTAAGCAAGCCCCACAAGCTCAGACGTTTGCACTGGGCCAGGGCTCTTTTAAAATGGAGTGTGGCAAAATGGAAGACTGTTCTGTGGTCAGATGAGTTACGATTTGAAGTTCTTTAAGGAACGCCATGTCATTCCGGACCAAAGAGGACAAGGATAACCCAAGTTGTTATCAACGCTCGGTTCAGAAGCGTGCATCACTGATGGTATGGGGTTGCATGAGTACTTGTGGCATGGGCAGCTTGCATGTCTGGAAAGGCACCATTAATGCAGAGAACTATGTTCAGGTTCTAGAACAACATATGCTCCCATCTAGACGTCATCTCTTTCAGGGAAGACCCTGCATTTTTCAACAAGATAATGCCAGACCACATTCTGCAGCAATCACAACATCATGGCTAGCTACATAGGAGAAGGATCCGGGTACTGAAATGGCCAGCCTGCAGTCCAGATCTTTCACCTATTGAGAACATTTGGCCCAAGAAGGCCCAAGATGATTGAACAGTTAGAGGCCTGTATTAGACATGAATGGGAGAGCATTCCTATTTCTAAACTTGAGAAACTGGTCTCCTCTGTCCCCAGACATCTGTTGAGTGTTGTAAGAAGAAGGGGGGATGCCACACAGTGGTAAAAATGGCCTTGTCCCAACTTTTTTGGGATTTGTTGACGCCATGAAATTTTGAAACAACATATTTTTCCCTTAAAATGATACATTCTCTCAGTTTAAACTTTTGATCTGTGATTTGTGTTCTATTCTGAATAAAATATTAGATGTTGGCACCTCCACATCATTGCATTCAGTTTTTATTCACAATTTGTTTAGTGTCCCAACTTTTTTGGAATCTGGTTTGTATTTAAATTACCATAGATGCAAATTATCACAATAACTTATAGGATAACATGATGCGTTTTCTGTCGGTGTAATAAATATTGTAATGAAGATATGAATCTTTAAATGGTCCCTGACTTAATAAGTTACCTAATATAATAAAATAATGTATAGTATGTAAGATGTCATAAGACATTATAAGTCTCAAGTAGTGAAGTTACTATTTTATATACAAAAAGAATCTCACACCTCAAAGTACAAAAGTTTTCCTTTGTAAAATATTAATAGAATACTATCAAAGGTTAACTAGTGTTTTGAAAAATAAGTCAGTATGTCTCTGTGGTCTGAATGCCCTGTATTGCTGTAAATGTTTACTTTTTCAGCTACTCTGCTGATCTCAACAGCGATGTCTCCTCCAGAGCTGCCGATGCCAATAACCACCACTCTTTTCCCCACAAATTCATTTGCATCTTTGTAGTCTCAACTGTGGCAGCATTTCCCCAGGAATGTATCTATACCTGGAGTAGAAAGAAAGAAATATTACCAGAGTAACTGACAAACAGGAAAGTCTCTACATTAGTCTGGCCCCACCAGATGTTGCTGTGGAGCAGTGTTTGACATAATCAATCATTTTGTTTAGCAATTTATTTGAATATTATTTTCTAACATTGTTGAGAATTTGACTTATGAAAATGTCAGTAGTTCCCAATACATTAAAAATATTCCTGTACATGTTGCATAAGCTCAGTACTGTCAGCAGTCTTCATTTAGTTAGTGGGTATGGGGCTGGCCTGCCAGGGTCTGTTTAATCAAATGAGAAGTTGAAAACACTGCACATGTTCAACACGCTTTCAATATTGAGATGTGGGGCATGATTATGTTGGTCCCATGCTGGGAGCAGCCAATAAAATGAAGGATTTGCATACACGAGCTTATGTGAATATCATTTACAGAATCAGCGTTGTTACACAGATTTCCACTGAAAAGCATCACAATAACTTATATATAATACAATATATTGAATCACATCGACAATTTAATCAAAGTTAACAGTTCAATAACATGCAGTCATCTTACCTCAGTTAAAGCTTTATTTCCTTTATTCATGTCTGGAATGGATTGTATTTAATTTCCTTTGGTGACAATAACAAACAGGGGATGCATCTCAAGGTTGGGGTGCCGAATTATGCTTTTTGGAATTTCATTGATGAGTTGCATTTGTGGTTGAATTAATTGAGCAGGAATGTTTGTGTAAAGTTTCACTGATGAGTTGGTAGCTGCCCACAGAATGTATTGTGCCCCACCTGGCTTTCTATTCTAGAGACACCACTGCTGAACATCTATGTGCTTTTTGTGTATGAAAACTGGGATTTGTACCTGGAAACGCTGGCATCACTGGGTGTGTAAAGTGTCCAGAACACACAAGCACAGCATCAAAAACATGCATTTCTTTGCGTCCATCTCTGGTTTCCGTTACAACCTCCCACTGACCTGAGTGAGAGAAGTCATGTCTCTGTCTCACATTGCGCACTGTGGTCTGAAACACAAGAAACACAGACTCTTTACATTTGTATGTTGTATAGTGGATATATATATAGCACTATGTGTGTGTGTGTGTGTGTGTGTTAGTGTGTGTGTGTGAGTATGTTAGTGTGTGTGTGTACATACACAGGGTGTGTGTGAAGCGTCTAGTGCAGTAGTGTAGAAGTGCTTGTAGTTAGTGCATGCTGCTTTCTACTTGCAACTTTCTGCTTTCAGCTACTGCTGCTGGCTAGCCCCCTCACCGGGGGTAAAACAAGGAGCCGAGTGTGTAAGTCTCCTCTGCCAGTACACAGCCTCTCCACCACCAAGACTCCTGCAGTGCCTCCTCGCGGCCACACACGGAAACTGGGTCCCCCGCGGTCCCAGGCCAAACTACAGGGGATCTCGGAGCAACAGTGGGCCCCAGAGATGCGGTGTGCAGGCCCACTCCAGGGTGGACACGCCCTAGCACCCATCAACCACTGCCCCAACTATGGGCAAATAGCCCCGCTGCCTTGTGGGTAGCCATTTTTCTTGTAGGCAAGGGCTAAGGGAGCACACCCTGACAGAAAAGCAAGGCAATGGTGGCGTGCAATAGGCAGACCTGAACAGAAACAGGATCCAGCAGCCTCCTGCAACCTGAATGGGGGGCTGGTTGTCTTGGGCCCACCCTTGCCACCAGGAGCACCTCATTGTGGTGAAGATAGTGCAAATGGGGATAGCGCACCCCCTACAGCACTTTAAAAATCTCCTTGCGCAGGTATCCACCTCTGACCATGGTGATATTACCTATCCACACCT
>BRDA01067131.1:113-13483 GCA_036984385.1 Crenuchus spilurus | reverse complement strand
ATGGCCAGCCTGCAGTCCAGATCTTTCACCTATAGAGAACAGAGCGACAAAGAAGAAATAGATGACTAGTGATGACTGTTCTGTTGTAGCTGTAGTTTACTATGTTGACATTACAAGTTTAAAGCATCTTTGTTAAAGTTATTGGTTGCTCCAATTAGTACTATATATTTACTATGCATGGAAGACTCACATGGATGAGCTCTTATCATATTCATAATAATGTTAAGAAAACTAATTTTGAAAGTTTGAAAACATACAGCACAGGGTTCCTTGCTGTGAACACAGAGAGACAACACTTGCCATATATTCATCATAATGGTTTTTGTTCTGCTCCAGAACTCCAATAACATCATTTAGAGTTGCCTATTTTCCAGTCACATCAAATGTGCCATGCTTGACACAGGGCAATATCACCTACAGCAGTACAGTATGCACTAAAGCAACTCTGAAAGCACAATTGAGAAATTCTAGGATTCAAACCCAAGCTTGTCAAGGACACATCACTCAATGTCTACCAGACATTATGTAGAAAAGTGGCCTGCTGTGGGTGCTTATCAACCATTTCAACTGGGCCACTCAGGGTAAGTAACCTTACAGGCAGAGCAGAATGCTAATCCTGCACTTAGTGACTTTTTACTCCATCATTTTGATGCCATCCATGGCGTTAGGTTTTCTGAACAGTGACAGCAGGACAACGGCGCCCGTGGGCTCAATGGTGACTCTCAAAATCATTCCATCAACTTCAGAAGAGTGTTCAAACAGTAATGTGTTCTGACAAAGCTGACACCTTGCTGTGCTCCTGTTACAACATGCTAAAACATGACTAACCTGAGGTGATGCATATGAACTGCTAGTTCTAACATTAACACTTCATCAACTTACTCAGCTTTGGTTTATTCTAAAGCTCTTGATTTGACACTTATCATTCACTTTAATAGAAACACACACTAAACTCACCAAATTGTGTACTTTGTTTAAACCTTCTGACTGTATTTCTCTGTCTATATGGACTGTAACTATTTGTAATCATTGGTCACAACAAGTCCACTCTTGTCCCCAAATTATTTGGATGGTGGAGGGTTCTCAGAACAGCAGGGATAGCTTACATAGTAATTTAAAAACTGAAGTGAATGTGCACAATCATTGACCAGTTAGCATACACAGGAATTTGACCTCCACAATTTAACCCATCCATGCAGTGAAACACACACACACACATGGGGGTTAGTTGCATTGCTCAAAGGTACTTCACTCATGTCCTGCCAGGAGATGGTACTAGCAACCTTCTGGTCACAAGACTGGGTCCCTAACCACCAGGACATTGCTGCCCCCACCATGGCTGCCCCCAGTAGTAGTCAATAAGTCAGTTATCCATTAAAAACATAGATTTGATTAGTATTAGTATTCTATTAGCACCTAGCTCCTGGCAGTAAGTTGGCGCCAGACTGCATAGCAGAAGAGCTATTTTTGCATTTCAATCATTTTCAGACTCAGACACTATGCTAACAGAATTACAGATCATCTGATGTAAACTGCACACAAAAAAGAGGATTGATGAGGCTTTATTCAGTGTCTGTACCATGTTAAGTTTGGTAATAAACCCTGTTAATTAGAGAAATGATAGTACTAATGAGAGTAGGCCTAAGCAACTGGGCTGCTTTCAGAGTTGGATTTGGCAATGAAAATTAAAAAGCTCTTGTTGATATTTAATCTGAACACCTAACTTCTGTTTACATGGTTCATGTTACGTTAACCTCACTGTGATTGGTCATTTGGCCTTTCAGTCAAATATCAGCTTGTACCTAAGTTTGCCAAATGTCTGGTCTATGTCATTGTCCACACCCCCCTGTGATGTCACCTCATTGTTCACGTCCGATCCCTCATGTGTGACTTGATTACCTCCCTTTAACACAATAAATCTGCCAGTGTTAAATCAACACTATTAGAGTTAAATTAACACTGAGGGTGTCAAAATGTAACACTCTCAGTGTTAATTTAACTCTAATAGTGTTAATTTAACACTGGCAGATTTACTATGAAGTATCCTCTGTTTGTGTCAGTCTGCCTCGCTCATTGAATGTGAATGTCTATGTGAAGTTTGGTGCTTGTTGTAGATTAATCATTCATTCCAGTCTCTAGTGTTTGTTTGACTTCTGCCACAGTGTTTACTTTGTTTTGTATTGTTTAATAAATCCTCACGTTTTTAGTTATTTCCTTGCCTCTTATCTCCTCGTCCGCAATCCAACATGGATCATCACAGGGCTATTTTGAAAATGCATTTGATGGTAAAAATTTCAAAGGTTGTGAGTTGCAGGGAACAGATTTTTGAGCTATTTCCAAAATTCACCATCGCCACCAAAAGCACGTATTTTAACACAGTAGAAAAGGAATACATTATCTTGTGAATGTATAATTCAGGCGTTAAATAGCTAAATACTGCAAGAAAAGAGGAAAGAAAATAAAATATGAAAAAATGGTTAGAGCTGAGAGGACTTTTTTATTCTTCCATCCACATTTTTATTTTTAGACGATTCACTGGATGAACAGTACATCACTGCACTATCACCTGCATAATATTTATGCAAAATACATATTATTGCACAGTATTATTATACCTTTCACTGTAGTTTTATTCTTGCTTTACAGCTTTCCTTCTTTATGCATCTGTATAAAACTTTGTTGTGTTTTACTCTTACTGTACTTGTGCTGCTGTAATACATGCCGTTCCCTCTGGGATTAATAAAGTGATCAGTCCATCAATCCATCCATCCATCCATCTATTGATCTGTCTATCTATTTTGCTTCATTGACATTTCATGAAAGACATTCTGACATCTGGGAATGCTGATCAGGGGTTTGGGAGTGGTGGCATTTTCCATTACTTTGAAACTTTAAAACTGGGGGCACAGATGCCCCATCAGAGCTGGCAGCCATGCAGACCTCAAGCAGGTCATTGCTACTACCCATGATGTCATTATTGGTTATTAGTTATTAGAGTTATTAGTTGACTTGTCAGAACTTACTATAGGGCTTATTTTTTATGTATAATTCATTCATATTAATATTTTATTAATTACTTTTGTACTCTGTCCTCTCTACTGAGCCTCACACCAGGTATTTAGTCAAAACAGCCTTTTTCCATCTGCGTAATATTGCATGTGTTCTAATTCTGGTCAGTTGAATGTCCCCAAGTTCAAACTGGACACTGTGTCTTTCACAGATCTTTCAGTGTCATGGCCCCCAGTCTATGGAACTCCTTACCCCAGTCACTCAAAAACTGCCCCTCCTCTTCCAAGACTCAGCTCTATTCTCTCCACATTTTCATTCTTCTGCTCTATCATTATTTCCTTCACTTTGTGAAGCATCCTTTGGTTTGAGAAAGGCACTATATGTTATTATTATTATTATTATTATTATTATTATTATTATTATTATTATTATTAATAATAATAATAATAATAATAATAATATTTAGTTAGTATTAGATATATTTGACCATTATGGTTGAGTTGTTATTAACTTCTCTGCATATGATGTTCTGTGTATCTCTCTTTTTCTCTCTCTCTCTGCCTCACCTGTAGGAGAGAAGGGCTGTTTTCTCTGTATACTGTATAAATATTCCATTTCTGTTTGGAATGCATACAGCGCCTGTGTTTGCTTGCTGCTGAGCTGAGTAGTCCTGGCAACAAGCCACCTCTGATTGTAAAACAAACAGTTTGGCAAGCTGCTATTAAAAATGCATGACTGCTTTAGTCTGTATGGGAAAATCTGTGAATACTGGGTGGCATCAACACAACTGTGGAGATCTAATATCATGAAATAATTGTTCATCATAAATATCACTCAGTTTGTGGTCATGTTAAAATTTCATGTCTGATTGATGTTTTTATGTCCAACTTCAAATGCAGGAGAGGTGCTCTGCACTATTTATTGCTCCGGCTACACAGTCAGTTGAACTTTCTTCACAGTGCAGACATTCTGTCAAGCCAAAAGCATTGTATGGAGTCTTGAAATGAAATAGCAACATTTGGTTTGTTAAAGTACATTCTTAAAAACTGTGGTTCTCCAAGGGTTCTTTAGGAAAGAAAATGGTTATATATACAATCATGAACCTAAAAAGTTCCTTTATTATTACAATCTTGTCATCATAACAATAAAATAACCCTGTTTTCTTCTGCATAGAAGAAATGCCAGTAATATGCCAGTAACTCTGATCACCCCCTCCAAAAAAGGGTAAAAACTTAGTAACCTATGAAATGTACTGTTTCAAAAAGTACTCACTCCTAACCCTTCCTGCTGATTACAATGCCATCTGTTTCCCCTCCTGTATACTACAAATAAAACACATCTTACTAAACATTCATGGCAGGTTTTCTGCAAGCAACCAACAGGCAAACCACATCAGCCGCTGTGAAAGGCATTCTATTATTCCGCTGGCAGAGCACTAGGGAATATGTCCTAATTCTGTTTTGGCATCACCAGACACGTTTTTTTCTGGGGAACAGCCCAGGTACTAATTAAATTCTTAAAGAGCTTTCGTTTTCTACTCAACCAGTGTGGTTCATCATAATCTCTCTTCTCTTAAGTTAATTAAAGGGGAAAAATAGAAAACAAAAAGGGTTTTCTGGACAATTTTACTATTGTTTACTAACAATCAGTGAAATGCCCCAGATGTGTTGCCACCTCTTGTTTTGCCAGAACTGCACTATGATCTGGTTTGTGAAACTATTAAATTTATGTTTAGCTCAAGGATTCGAGAACATTTGGTAACCAAACAGAATGAAACATAATGACTATTTTTTGTGACATTATTTTGACAATAAGAAGTCTGTTACTGCCAAATTATAAAATGTAAATGTATTTAAAATGTATTATTTAATCTGAACAATTATTATATCATAATCCCTCAGACTTTCACTGGTTACTCTTTGCTTCACTTAATAAAATCTCAAGTGCGAGCATCATGTGACAAGAACTTATATGCTAGGTTCTTTTAATTCCTCTAGGAAGAACCATTTCTGCCTGTTCTGGCATGACCCATTACTGCAGTTAGGAATCCAGTGATGTCAGTGATGATCCAGGCTTGCTTCTACACTCTTAAAAATTATGTCCTGAAGAACTTTTCCATGGACAGGCCTTGAAAGGATCATCACAGTAATTGAAACATGTGAGGATAAAGAACCTTGTGTGAAGATTTTATACTCATTAGAAGTTTTTTCCTCAGTGATGTACTATTTCAGAGCATCCATGCAAAAAAAAAAAAAAGAAAGAGAAAAAAAAAACTTTCAGGAAACTTTAGTTTTAAGATTGTACTATAATACTGCACTATATCAAAGAATGACTGTCAGTGTTTGATGATGTGATTCAGGTGGAGGAGGATGATCACCTATTAGTGGAGACTGGCAGTTACAATACAGTAATGACAGTACTGTTGCTGAGCATCAGTGAAATGTGCAGCAAGTTACATTTATAGGGCCTTTCTCAAAGATGTGACGTATCACAGAGGAGAAACCAATCAATCAATCAATCAATCAATCAATCAATCAATCAATCAATCAATCAATCAATCAGTCAGTCAGCTAAACCCCAAATGACTCAATTAGCTGTTTATTTAAGCTTTTAAAATATTACTTATATTTTAGATCTCCACCTGTGAATATCTGTCACTCCTGGTTTTATTTAGGAACTTGTTTTCAGGCTTGTGATAAGCAGACTACCAGATAATGATTAATAATTTAAGAAAAAAGAACCAAAAGATATTTTTACACATGCTAGTTTGAGTTTTATATCATAGATTAAAATATTTTCATTGTGTAATTATTGTGAATAAGACAAGTGAATTTTACTGTTTCCAGCTTTTCCTCCCAACAGTACAGGGGTCATTGATGTACACTAAAAACAGAGGTACGATAAGTACTGTCCTGTATTCAAAGGTACACTTTTCATAAATGTTCCTTCAAAGGAACAGAATAGTACTTTAGTGTAGAATAGTACTTTAACTTGTACAAAAACCAGGTGTACAACAATAGAAAGGTACTCCATTGTACCTCAATAAGGTTCAGCCCCGGCAACAATTTTTGCACTCTGTACTTGTCTTAGTATGTGAGCAAACAGTAGCTCAGCTCTCTGGAGTGTATTTTTTTTGTGCCCAATGATTTGTTTTTAGGACCATTAAAAGCTTTATAATTTGCAATGTTGGGATTGGTCCATTTTTAAAAAATAACCCTATATTTTACATTATTTTACTGTCTTAATGAGTGGAAAACACTGACAATGTTTGCTGTCTCCCACTGTGATGAACTTATTAATCATTGTATAGAGTCATAATGATATTACTGCCTATGTTCCCTGTTTCATTAGATGTACGTACTCACATCAGTTGAAGGTCCACTCTATTACATCTCCATGTAATAATAATTCATACATCCCATATAAGCATATCACCTAATTATGAAAATGTGTTTAATGTTTAAAGTCAACTTAAAGTTAGTTCTTATGAGTAAATGAGGTCAACCCAGTGCAGTCATCCATGTGAAGCAGTAAGAAGTACAGCTGCTTTAACTTAAACTGGAATCTATTGTACTATTGTATAACAAGACATTCACTCTGTACATGAGTGATAGAAAATGAATGACAAGAAACACCTGCTATTTTAAAGACCAACTGCACACTGGGAAGTGGAAGGAACAAAATATGCTGGCAGGGGTGAAATTTAATTCTGTGTAACCATGCCATTGTCATAAACATATGTAAATTACAGTCCTTTTTCCCTTCAGCATGGCAGACCTACTGTGTGCACAGTGAAATGTTTCATTATGATAACAGGAACTGGAGTACAGTGAAATCACTCTTGTGTCCAGGCTAGCACTGCTAGCTGCAGGAGCATGCATATCCTGGACAAAAGAGACAAAGAGAAAGCAAATAGTTCAGAGTGCCGGGGCAAGCCTTTCAACACATGACAGCTGTGGTCTTCACAGCATTTAGTCCCTTAACCCCCTTTTACAGGCTCTACAATTTCTGCAGCTCAGTGTACTTTTGTCTATTAGTAATGTAACATGCATTTACTTGGAATGTAAAAATGTGATCCTACAAAGCCAAAATTTGATTCAGCATGATTTTGAGAAAGAAAATGCATAAAGAGCAATATAACATTGCAATGTGTACCATTTTCCCATTTCCCATTGGTGTTGTGATTTACGTCTGTTCTAATTTTATCTGGTAGGCTTTTGTGTGCTTTTTGTGGCAAGACTGCTGTGATATTGTAATTTTCTTCAGGATCAATAAAGTTGATCTAATCAGTCATATCAGCCACCAACTTGTATTAACACACATTTTCCCTTTTATAAGTTTCACTTTCCAAAAAAGTGCACTTTGTACAACTTACACTAATGCACCACCACCACATCAATGTCACTGTAGTACTAAAATGATCCATCACCCAAATAATACCTACTTTGTGGGGTCCTGATCATTGATGAACAGATTGAAAAGAGGTCTACAGAGAAACAGATGGACTACAGACTGTAATTGAATTACAAAGAGCAGCTATATGGAAAATGGTGTAGATAAAAGGAGGCTTTAAAGTGACGGCTGAGAAAAGAGCATAAAAAATGCATTTAGAGCTAAAATGTTTCTAATATAGAAATATTTTGGGAAGAAAAAAATTAACTGAATGTAATTTTATTTTACCCTTACAACAATGGGGTCTCTGGGACTCCAAAGAACAAGACAGTGAAGTCAGTGACTACAAAGCACAAGAGATTAATAGCACAATGTGTCCATCAATAAAGAAAGCATCTACTGTTTACAGCAACAGAAAACAAACAGAAAAGCTGTGATTCATGTCAATATGTTTTACTACATTTTGAATGAGCACACACTATAACTAGCAGATTAAATGAGCCATTTCCACTAGGCTTTCTGCAGATTCATGCTTCCATATAGCAGTTATTATCAGCATTAATATTAGAGTGATGTAATTTTATATAATGTTTTTCTCAATTGCATCTCATTAAAAAAGCAAAGAAATTCAGTCTAAAGTCTGGGTTAGAAACATCTCAACTACACCACATTTGGGTTTTAAAAGTATCAGAGGACATACAGAGGACATATTGAGAATATTTGTCCAAAACAAAAACTAAATGAGCCATTGCATTTTTTTCTGCCAAGAAGGATTCAATTAGAGAATACTTTAGATGTTTGGCACATGGTGAGCTTAGACTTTAGGATTTTTTTTTAGTTAAATGGTTACCCCTAGGTTGTTTTAATGTTAGATATGTTTGTGTGGTATGCATTGTTGTTTGTTGATGTAGTATGTTGTATTTGATTGCTTCCCTTTGGGGCAATAAAGGTTTGATTAATTGATTAATTAATTGTATTTTGTGTGCTACCCACAGGTTTGTATTTCCATAATTGAAAAAAAAAATGCTATTGAAAAAAATGGAACAATACTAAATCAAAGTATTTTTATGGCAAGAATTGCTGCTAAAATGTTATATTCATATGCAACTGATTGACACATTTTAATTATATCAGATAAAAGCAGCATGTATGATTCTATGCACATGTAAAACAAAGGAAAATGTGTTCATTATCATGTTGTTCATAATCACAGGGGTGAGAAATGGATGCTTGGATTATTATGGGGTAAATTTTCATTCACAAAAAGTTAGAAACACCATGCTTGAGGACTGAAAACTGATTTACTTATTTATGCACACCCTGCTTTCCACCAGCGAGAAGGTATGGAAACCACATATGAGTCTCATTATCTTGTCTTGTCTGGTCTTTTGGGAGGTGCTGACAGAATCGGGCCAGCGGTGTGACAAAATCCCTTAATAACACTGTTTACCATGTAATGTTATTTTGGATGGAGGTACCTGTAAAGCACTTAAATGGGTCAAGCATAAAATAGAGGGACTAGGGAATTTACCCTTGTCTTTTACTTGTTTATTTTTAGACCCAATAGCTAAAAAATTCAAGATGTATCCATCTAGACGTGCCTTATTTATGAACCACAGTCTCATTATTAGTTGTTTTTGGGCAGCAGGTCTGTGTTGGATCTACAAGGTCATCTCAAAAGCATTGTGGGTTTTAAGTTCTTCTCTACTGTTGGATAATAATGTTTGTTATCTTGGATGATCTTCCTTTGACATGGGTGTGCAAACCAATCTGGAGAAAGGTCACAGAGATGTCCTCAATAACGTCATACCATTCCACATAAATAGGCATACATTGACTGCTCATACATGGTCAATATGCTTGATATCATCAGAGAATTTTGATGAAAAATATGACGCTTCCTCAATTCCATTAATTGTTTGATGATGTAATGTCATGTCACATGCCGTCATCGCTTCGTGATAGTAGGCTGCACAGACGAGTAATTTCTCTCCAGTGCCATCTGTCTCTGGTTGCTTGTAGCAGGCTAGCACCTGATAATCCAGTCCATGTCTTCATGTTATCCATCCAGGTTATTCTTGGTCTTCCACATCTTTGGACTCCTTCCACAAGTCCATTCATAACACTTCCTTCAATGCTCTCATGTGCTGCCTCATCACATGACCAAAGTAACGTAACTTGTGGAATTTAACATGCATCAGTAACTCCTCTTCAGCTCTGTCATCTCATAGACTTGCTCAGTGGTCATCATCTTCATCCAAGAGATCTTCAGCAGCTTCCTGATGCACTTGTTCTCAAAAGCCTGAATACACCTTTCCTCCTCTTTCTTCAGTGTCCAGGCTTCACATCCATATGTAGCTACTGGACAGAGCAAGATTTTCATCAGTCTTAGATTGCAGTTTGTGCTAATTGATTTGCTTTTCCACATCTTTGTCAATTTGACCATCACCAACATGCCCATGGCCATTCTTGTCTTCACTTCACTGGCACATTCTGCAGCCTTTATTACTATACATCCCAAATATATGAAAGTCTACTTGCTCTAAATGTCTTTCTTCCACTGTGACCTTCAGTATATCTTCAGTGGTCAGTGTTCATCATCATAATTTTGGTTTTAGCTCCATTGACCTGCATGGTATATTTCTTATCAGCTTTCTGAATGCGACCCACCAGTTTGATGTTTAAAATGATGAGTTAAGTTGGTGAGATGTTAAACTGGCTGATGAGATCAGAAGATATTGTGGTTAAGTAGCATAACCTATCAGAATAAAGACTGGCCATTATGGCATCCAGTATCTATAGTGGCAATGTCATATCAGTGTGATGACATCATTAGGGCCATCTGGCATTTTTTCCCCTTTGGGCAAGCATCCAAAAGTCTACTGAATGCTGCTTGACAGTCATCTTGCTTTAGTGGGAATAGCATCCATATAAACCAGATGACAAGTCAAGCAATGTCCAGTAAATGGTCTATCCTCTGTGTTTTATTATTATTATTATTATTATTATTATTATTATTATTATTATTATTATTTTAACCCCATAGTTTGGAGATGGACTGAAATCTTATAATAATAACTAAATAATTTTAAAAATAATGGTTCTTAAATAGTTGTTTGTTAATTTTAGGAAAAACCTTAACTGGTATAAAACCTTTTAAAAGAGGTTTTTTGGAGTGATGCCATATAATAACTATTTTTGTTTATTTAAAGAACCCTGTTTTAAAAGGACACTTGTTAAACCTCTTTAAATATTTACATTCACATAATGTAGAGTTTATATACCAATCACTACTTTTTTCTAGAATTTTTATAATATATAGAGGTTATTTAAGCTTTAAAAAGGTTCCTCATACTCACAGTTCATATTTTTCCCAAAAAATTCCTCCAAACCATACTTTAAGGAACCAAAAGTTCTTCTATGGCTGTATGGAAGATATGAGATCTTATGGCACACAGTAATGCTGACACTGGCATAATGAAATATGGCAAGCTAAAATGTTCTTGTGGCTTAGTTATTTTATCTTTAGAACAGCAGTTGCTACAATACATCACTTGCATGTGATTGTAGCATGGCAGGCTTAGTCAGTAATAGGCAGACCTGAAAGAGAGCTGAAAGGTGATTTATTGATAGCCTGTCCTGAATAATTAACTGGCCATTTCCTTTAAATGTAAATAAATCATTCTCATCCAAATATAGGCCTTCATTTCCCATGTTACACTGCAGCATACATGAATATGGACATCGGGCAGAAGTGTTTACATATTATAGCACTGAACTGACAACACAATCTATTTCCACATTTATTCACCAGCACATGACAGGCTGCTAAATGGCTCCAAGTGTAACATATGGTTCTAGGAAAGTCACTGTTTTGGTATAGAATTGATTCACTATGTACATGTTCTGTAATCTGATTTAGAAAAATGCTTCTTAAAAGCATATTATATATACAGTAACATATAACTAGATATGTATGATTAGCTTAAATAACTTTATTAATAAGGTTATCTTGCTATATTGCCTGTAGCAGAATAGATGTTTAATTTCCTTACAATAAAAACTAAAAAAGGTTTGAAATGAAGCAGGAATCAATTTTAAAAATAATTGAGGGATAGAGTCACATTATTTTCTATAAAAGCCACGATGATCGTGTGAATCATCTTTTAACCTAAAACTCCACGTTCCACCTTATATTCTTATAACAAAGAATTGTAGAGGAGAGTTTTCTCCTCATGCATTTTTAAAGACATTCATATGTGTGTGTGTGTGTGTGTGTGTGTGTGTGTGTGTGTGTGTGTGTGTGTGTGTGTGTGACATAAAGCATGGCTTGGCTGAGCATCCTTCATCAAAGTGCACTGACCTATATGAGATGCAGAGGTTAGACCAGACACAGTGAGCCACAGCATGGCTAGCACTCCTAACTCCAAGATCAGCTAGACTCAAGTTCAGAGATGTCATTTTAGGACAGACTGAGCTTGCTTTGTCAACAATATTGGAAGGGCAAGGATCTTTTTTTTTGCCTTTCACACCAGAAAAAAGAAATTTCACTGACATGCTGAACAATCAATCACAACACTGTTGTGTTGGCATGACGTATCCACCTTACTCTTAAATGCAGAAGTAAGCTAGAGCTCTTACTTTCTTACTACAGTTAAAATTATGTAAAAGCACTTCCAAAAGCAGTAATATACTATATGCTGATCAGCCATACCATTAAAACCAATTCGCTAATATGGTTCATATGCTGCCCGGCCCCTGCATACCACCAAACAGCACTGACCCATTGAGTCATTGATCTCTAAAGGCGTCCTGTTGTACCTGGCAATAAAATCAGCAGATCCTTTAAGTTGTTGCCAATGTTCTGAGGTTCAGGCATGTATCCTCTGATGAGTTCTCTTCACTGGTTGCCTGTAGCTGCCCATTTCAGGTTCAAAACCCTGATGTTGGGATACAAAGCCAAGACTGGACCAGATTCTCCATATTTGATGGCAATGGTCAAAGCCTGATTCATACCAAGAGCCCTTTGAGATTCAAGCACAGTTTGACTTGACCCACCATCCTTCAAGATACATGGAACACAAGCATCCAGACTTTCTTCAGTCCTGGCACCTAAATGGTGGAATTAACTTCCTCTGCATGTCTGAACAGCAGAGTTGTTTTCCTGTCTTCAAATGACAACCCATCTCTTCTAAGTCTACTTAAATCACTTATCCTGTACCTATTAAAGGCTCGTGATTATACTCGTCTTTTTCAGTTTGACATTCAGGTAGTGTAGGTTGAGTATTGTGTATCTAGGCATCCATACTGACTTTTGCATTTGGCAGCATCTACGCTTGAGGCAGTGACAAAATTTTGATATCAGTGATGCGGGGACACAACTGGCTTGCGTATGGGTAGGGGGAGGGATTTGAACATAAATTATTATTAATTATTAATAAATATTAATACATTATTTAAAACAGTGTTGATATTTTATTATTTGTCACTATTAATAATATAATAATAATAACTGCAAAAAAGTTTTAATAATAATATGAATTGTTAATGTTATTGTTTTTTAGTAGTTCTTGTAGTTTAATGTTGTTCCTGTTATGTTCACTGTGCCCTTTGTGGTTTGACTGGTTGTAAAGCATGTAGCATAAAATTATCACCCAATTTTGTGGATTGTTTAGTTAGTTTTAGTTACACAGTAAGCTAGTTTAGTTACACAGTAAGCTAGCTATAAAAAAATGGTTCCAGAATTTTACTTCTACTTTTTTATATAAATTATACTACTCCTGAACAAATAAAAATAATAATGAAATTCCAGGGACAACAACTGCATCATGTTCCCAGGTCAATATTGGATGATGTTCCTGGGACAGCACAGGAACACAGCTAGCTTACTATGTAATTCAAAGTAAAACATCAGTTAAAAAACTTTTACTGTTGACATAAAATTTACTCCTGTAGTAAAAAAAAAGTGA
>BRDA01067129.1:3025-23818 GCA_036984385.1 Crenuchus spilurus | reverse complement strand
TTGAACTTAAGTGTTACATATTGTCACTTCAAAAATGAAGCAAATGTGCCATTTGACCAGGGGTGTCCAAACTTTTGCACGCAACTCTATATATAGCCATGAAACAGAATGTTAGAATATTGTGGGAAAAGTTCATTTTTGTTAATAATTTAATATAAAAAGGTGCCACGTTATATTCATTACTCATGAAGTGACATACAATGAACAATGAATTTTTTAAGTGTATTGTCTGTTTTTTATGTAGATCAGTATGGCTTATAACTCATTCTATAAGCTATTCAAACAACAAATACTGCACGTCTCTTGGACTACAACTACAGCATTCCAAATCAAGGCACTTCTGATCCAGAGACAACATCAGAAGCATCTTTCCTGGGCTTAGGAGACAAAGAACTGGACTATGACTCAGTGGTCCAAAGTCCTGTTTTCAGATGAAAGTCATTTCTAAGAGTGGAGAGGCACACAATCCAAGGTGTCTGAAGTCCCTCATGAAGATCCTGCAGTCTGTGATGGTTTCATCTGCTGGTGTTGGTCCACTGTGTTCAGTTCAAAGTCAACATCTACCAGGAGGTTTTAAAGCACTTTATGCTTCCATCTGCTGACAAATTTTATGGAGATGCCGGTTTCCTTTTAAAGCAGGACGTAAAACCAGTCTAGATTGACAAAACCTACAAATGGTTTATTGACTCTGATATTACTCTGCTTGATTGGCCAGCCAGCTCATGAGCTATAAGCCATGCTAATCGATGATTAAAAGGCTAATACGCTAACAGGCAAAATATGAGAGTTTACCTGTTTGATTTAAATAATAAACAAAAATGAAATTTTTTAATGTGCTAATACACACTCACACACACACACACACACACAACCTTTCTTTGAATTTGGCTCCTTAATTTGGCTTCATGCTTTCCCATAATCTCACACAAATGGAATGATCCTTCTGTTAAGAAAAGCTTATTGAACCCAGATGTTTTAATGACTTAATCGATGATTTCCAAAATTTCATTTTTGGATCCCAACACTGTGTGTTTCTGGTAAGACATGGTCCAGAATTTTTTTTTCTCTTCTCATGTACTTCATTGTTTTTAAGCATCCATTAAAGATGACCTTAAAGAGAAAATCTTCTGCTTATTTCTTATGTAACTGTTACGTTTATGTAACCGGGTTGTGGTACAGTACAGCAGCTGTAAATGTAATTTGTGTAATTACGACTTTTTTTTTTTAACAGATTGTTATCTCGGTACCCACAGACCTATATAATAACCCAGGCTAATCCAGGCTTCTGCAGATTTACACACATTATTTGCTTATAATCTCAATGTCTACTCCTAAAATAGTACAGCATACTGTTATTTCTAAATTCATCACTAATGACACATCCTGCAGAATTACAGTGTATAAGTAGGCTAAGTGCTGATTAATCCATTTGTACTGTCCACAGCTGTAATACTGGTACTGATGTTGGGGCTGTTACTGTGTAACATGATTTTCTACTTCATTTCTCTTTCCGCTAAATGAAACTCGCAAATATGAACCCAGCTTTTAGATGTTTTGCTACTGCTGTGAACAGTAAAGAAAACCACTGGAGGCTGTTTGCCCCTCGCTGAGAGGCAGATAGACTTTGGCAATGGCTTAGAGGTTGTGGTCCTGAGTTTTGGACCCAGAGAAACCCCAGGCATAGCTCATATATCTTCTGATGAGGGCAAAGTGGGCACTTTCCTGTGTTTAGCCTTAAGACGGGAGGACAGGAAGCGATGACTTTCACATTACAATGGAAACCACTGTCCTCTCAGCCTCTTCCACAGAGAAACCCGATGCAATCACAAACCAAACAGGCAACAGAAATCTTTGTTTTCTTTGTGTCACTCGGTGCACTGTGGACCAGAGGAGGGAGGAGGACCATATAGTGCTTAAGTGGCTGTTATTTGTTGCTGAGGCTGGTGCTGGATGATATATCATCTATACAACTATACAAGCATTTTTGTCACATAACTATTGGTTGTTTTAGTGCTACTATTAGGGTGACCAGATCTGACGAGATGGAAAAGAGGACACCTTAGCCTGGGGGGTATAATGTATTACATGTTAAAAAAAATTGTTTTTTTTTTGGTGCTTGACCACCAAAAATAATAAATAATAAATTTTATTAATTATTAATAAATATTGACAAATTATGATTTATATTTTATTAATAATTACTAGTTACTTTTAATAATATACTAATAACTAAACGTTATTATAAATAATAAAAATTTATATTAATCATTAATAAAATATTAATACATTATTACATATTATTTATAAATAATAAACTGTTAAAAGCATAAAATTATCACCCAATCCTTTTCAGGCAACTTCACTTCAGCTCATTATCACCAATGTTACACATATGTTTGGACTGTATGGTCAATAAATCTTATTTACACAGAATTATTCCTAATTTTTGAGTAAAAATAAGCAGAAATTCTGAATTATTTTGATAATAGTTACACTTAGAGGCATGTAAATAGATGTCTTATCACAGACTGGTAGACACACACACACACACACACACAGACACACTCAAATGTAAATATTAATTAATTTTAATATGAAACCGCTGATATTAAAATACATCTAGCTGACGTGACACAGGCAGAACAAACGCTCACCACGTTAATAACTTACAGGTGAAAATGGACTGCCAGCCAAATTGGAGTCCAGACTCCATTTGAGGGAGTGACAGCGGCGACGGCCAATCACACGTTAGCAAGAAACAGCAGAGCCAATTGATGAGCATGTGGCAGCCTAAAGGGAAACTGCCTTGTATTTCAGCTGGGTCTCCATTTAATATAGCGTAACATCTCACTCAAGCGAACCAAGTGGAATAGGGGGAAGGCGAGACTAGTTTGTGAACGAAACGCTACTCGAGTACAACAACATCCTGGACGTTTGTGAAATTCCGCCCGGACCTGTTTTTTAAGTCTCAAAAAGAGGACGTGTCCGGGTAAAAGAGATCGTCTGTTCACCCTAGCTACTATTAGCTTTATAACCAACAGTATTTAACTGCAATGTGGTTTGGTTCAAAATCCAGAAGAATTAAATATATAGTATAGTAAAAATATTGTTTATTACTGAAGAATAACGGGTTTGTATTTTTGTGCTTAAAATTTTTTTTTTTATTACATTGATTAATTCATTAATTAGATGAGGCCTTCCGAATACTTTGGACATTCTGCATCCCAAAGCCTTCACTTTCAGCAAAGATGTTCACCTGATTTGCCGTTAAAAAGACTAAACTAAGACCAATTTAAGGGAGCTTTTATTTGCTTGTGGTGAGGCAGCGGCTAGCTGCTGCGCGGGGGTTTTCGTGCCCTATTTCAGGTATGTGGCGAGGTTGTGTAAGCTGTTGTGAAGCGTTCGAGAGATGGCTCAGTGACTTAGCCTGGTCTTAGCCTGCCATCGCACTGAGGAAAGCTTCTGCAGATTACCCTCTAGCTGACAGCACAGAAAATAGCATCAGGCCCATTTTCTTTCGTTCTTTTTTTTCCATCCTCCTCCCTTTTCCTCATCTCTCGTTCTCGTGTTTGTCTTGTTTTTTCTGTCTTTTCTTTTTACATTTTGTCTTATTCGTCACTCTGGCTTGTATGCGCTCTCCAAATTCTGTCCTCATATGGCTTTTGGCCTACTTACTGTAGCGCCAAGCTCCAGTGTGTGTATGAGAGTGTGTGTGAAGGGAGAGAGAGTGATTGCGTTGCCTGGATTTGTCGAGAGATGGGCTGCAAAACTCCAAATCCACTCTTGGCTCAGCGTTCCTTTCAGAGCTCAGCACAAATGTTTGTGCCACCTAACGTTTTTAAGAGCATCCAGCAAAATGTTGCACACAAGGAGACAAATTTAACTGTGTTTCTGCTGGCACGGTCACTCCGGCTTTCATTTAGCAAGCATTGTTGACCATTCGGAATGCTAAATTCAGTAGAAATTTGGAAATCTTGAAGCTTCAGAATTGAAAATCAGACTTTTTAGAAGAGCAGTTCAGGACAATCACTGAGACACAGCTCAGTGTCCTCCATACTGACCATTATTCCAGTAATAAATGTCCCTGTGCAGAACTCTTCTCTCATCAGTTTTCATTATAGATTTAATGTAATGTTGTGAAATGTAAATTCATTTCAATTGACTATATGAATCATGTGAACTTTGCAGATAAGAGGCCTATAAATCTCCAGAATCCCTCCTACACATTTAAGCTGTATTTAAACATTCCTGAAGGGTGATGTTAAATGGCGCCTACACACACACACGCTGATTTCCTCACTAATTTTAGGTCGGGTGGCAGGCAGTGAGTTGAGGTAAAGCTTGGACAGTTAAGCAGTAGTTCTGTAGCAGATGGGTGTTAGATTTTCAGGCCTGCTACAGTAATAACTCCATAAGGAGAGTTTGTGCTTAAACCCGCTGACCCTGCGCAGCCATGGCACGCCTGTAATGAGCCCCTTCTAGAGGCTGCATACGGGGGCTCCACTTAAACACTAACTCTCTCTCTTCCTCTCTGTCTCCCTCACTCTCACTCTCTCTCACTCACTCACTCACTATCTCTCTCACTTTGTCTCTCTTCCACTCTCTCACTATCTCTCACTCTCACACCATCTCTCTCACTTTGTCTCTCTTCCACTCTCTCACTATCTCTCACTCTCACACCATCTCTCTCACTTTGTCTCTCTTCCACTCTCACTCTCTTTCTCTCTCTCTCTCACTATCTCTCTCACTTTGTCTCTCACTCTCTTTCTCTCTCACACTCTCTCTCTTTTTCTCTCTCTCTCTCTCTCACTCTCTCTCTCTCTCTCACTCACTCACTCTCTCACTATCTCTCTCACTTTGTCTCTCTTCCACTCTCTCTCACTCTCTCACCATCTCTCTCACTTTGTCTCTCTTCCACTCTCACTCTCTCTCTCTCTCTTTCTCTCTCTCTCTCACTTTGTCTCTCACTCTCTCACCATCTCTCTCACTTTGTCTCTCTTCCACTCTCACTCTCTCTCACTCTCTCACTATCTCTCTCACTTTGTATCTCTTCCACTCTCTCACTATCTCTCACTCTCACACCATCTCTCTCACTTTGTCTCTCACTCTCTTTCTCTCTCTCTCACTATCTCTCTCACTTTGTCTCTCACTCTCTTTCTCTCTCACACTCTCTCTCTTTTTCTCTCTCTCTCTCACTATCTCTCTCTCTCTCTCTCACTCACTCACTCTCTCACTATCTCTCTCACTTTGTCTCTCTTCCACTCTCTCTCTCACTCTCTCACCATCTCTCTCACTTTGTCTCTCTTCCACTCTCACTCTCCCTCACTCTTTCTCTCTCTCTCACTTTGTCTCTCACTCTCTCACCATCTCTCTCACTTTGTCTCTCTTCCACTCTCACTCTTTCTCTCTCACTCTCTCTCACTCTCTCACTATCTCTCTCACTTTGTCTCTCTTCCACTCTCACTCTCTCTCTCTCACTATCTCTCTCACTTTGTCTCTCTTCCACTCTCTCTCTCTGTCTCTCTCATTTTGTCTCTTTCTCTCTCTCTCACTGTCTTTTTCTTTTCTTTCCTTCTTTCGCGTTCTTTTAACTCTTTCATTTTTTCTTTATTTGCTTTTCTTTTGTGCTATTTTTTCTTTCATTTTTTCCTTGTCTTTTGCTTTCTATTTCTGTCTTATGCTTTCTTTCTTCTCTCTCTCTCTGCCACTTTCTTTCTCTTTCTTTTCCTCTTCTTTCTCACTTTTGATTTCCTTTCTCTGTTCAATATTTTCCTTTGCTTTTTCTTTTACTTTAGCCTCTCTTTCTTTGTCTCTCACTGTCTTCTTTTTCTTTTTTTTCTTTCCTTTTGCCTCTTTTATCTCTAATTTTTTCTTTATTTGCTTTTCTTTTGTGCTATTTTTTTCTTTCATTTGTTCTTGTCTCTTGCTTTCTTTTATCTCTTATTCTTTCTTTTTCCCTTCTTTCTTACTTTTGATTTCTGCGTTAAATATTTTCATTTGCTTTTCTTCTGTCTTTAGCCTCTCTCTCTGTCTCTCTTTCTCTGTCTGTGTGTGTGTCTCTCTCTCTCTCTCTGGTGTCAGATCTCCAGCTCTTAACCACTACCACGCCAGTACAGTCAGACGTATAAAAAGGGAAATCCTTTGTTCTCTTGCTGTTCTTTGTCTTTGGGGCCGGTGCAGACGATCAGGCAGTGAGGTTGGGGTCAGGTTGGTAGGCTCAGCGGCGGGCGAGCGGGCGGTGGGTAGCTATGTGAGCAGTGGCGTTGGAGGAGGGGCTTTTTTTTTCTCCTGTGCAGGGAAAGGTAATGCTATCCATTTCAAATTGAAATGGCTTCCTGCTCCATAATCATTTCCACCTTGGTCGGTATTTAGAGGAGCCTTCACTACACAGTTCGTCTTCTGACCCAGGGGACGCCTGCAGAGCTTTATTTTAGAAATTAAAGGCTGCTGTACTACATTTCATAACATTTGTCAACAGAACATTTAAAGTATGTTTTCTGTTTTAACATCTCTAATCATTCTTAAAGCTCTACCATGTTGTCTGACATGCACCTGAAATCTTGTCTTATCTTTTCTCTTACTGTTTGAGGTCCATACAACATTTTTGACTGCCAAATTTGACCATCTTAGAATATTTTCATCACTGCACTGGAATGGTTTTCCATTTCTTTGTACCAGAAGCTTTGATTCCTGGAATTTGTCACCAGCTAAAATACCTATGTTAAATTAGAAACAGTTGTACAAACATACTTGGCTTCACTCCATGCATTACTGCATGTAGACTTGTGTAACTTGTGGTAACCACTTCTAATGTATGTTGGAGTGCACTGAGTGCATATGTTTGGCAGCCACATGTGGTTTCATCCAGCATTTCACACACAGTGCTTTTGAAATGGTGAGCACTGTTGATATTTTGCCTCAACAAAGTGTATTTCAGTCCCTCTTCAGTAGAAGACGTGAGGTTTTCATCCTGATCAGTGCTGGAAATCATGGCCACACATCAGTAACACTGACACAACACCAGATCTAGCTACTCAGTTATCTGTGCTTTCAAATTGAGATATGTACGGTTTTAAATGATGGTCATAAGACATGATTATGAGGAAATTAATTGGCTATTTACACATACATCTTAGTAATTATCATGTAGTTCCTATTTTTATGTGTGTGTTTATTTCATTAGTTATGTTGATAGCAGCTGGACTGCTTTGCAGTTGTGATCAGACGTTAGGGCTTTAATTTATTTTAGATGAAGAGTAGATAGTTTAGTTTACAGTGACTATAAATAGCTGGTAGTGTCTGCAGTATTTACAGTCTAAAGTGCATCTTAACAGCAGCACGTCATGATATACTGATTTATGTTTATTATGCTTATAGATGCTGCAAATAGCAATACTTTATACAATTCTGCACAACACATTGCCATCAGAACAAGTGTATACACAGAATATGCAGACATATTGACATGTAATTATTTCATTAAATGTGGTTGCCATGTTGGCTCAGGACCAGCAATTGGATCAGGCATTAAAAAATGGGAATATTGGGAAAAAGTTAATTGTTCTTCATAGTTCAGCTCATTTTATGTTCATCACATTTTGATGTAAAGTCGCATATTTGAAGCCTGTTTAATGTTATAGCTCAGAAATCCAGAATCTTAGATATTTCATTTTGAGTTTGAATAAATTGCTACTCAAGCATTATAAATACTGTGTATCTACAATCCTCAAATCAAGCCATTCCTGAACCAGAGACACATTTTTCAGGTTCATATAGTCTGGAAGAAGAGTGGAGTCCAGTGTGAAGTCTTTTAATGGTTTGAGGTGTCGTGTCATCTGCTAATGTTGGTCCAAAAACAGTATAGCAATCAACCTGAATATTTTATAGCACTTCATGCTTCCATCTTTTTTCCAGGATTTCCTTTTTCCAGGATTTAACACCTGTCCATGGCGCCAAATACTATACTGACCATTATATTAATGTGCTTGATTAGCCAACCAGCTCTCTGGTCAAGAATGTATGGTGTATTGTTAAGAGGACGATGATAAACACCTGACCCAGCAGTACAGGCAAGCTGAAGCCTACTATTAAAGCAACCTGGGCTTCACTAACATCTCAGCAGTGCAGTAATTTCAGGTCAAAGATCCTCAACCAAATATTGAGTGTATAAATGATCATACTTGTCAGAAGTCGACATTTCTTTATTGTACATCCTTTTCTGTTTGCTCTTAATACATTTTCATTTTTACATTAAATTTTTACCCAATTTTCTCCACTGTTTTGGGAGCCAATTGACCCACCCATTCATTGACTCTGCCCATCACTTGTATGTCCCTGACTCTAGGAGGGTTCAGACTAACACAAGCCTCCTCCAATGTATGTGAAGTCAAGCTCCGCCTCTTTTCCAACTGCTGCTGATACATCACCGCCCGGCAACAGTTGCCAATGGCAATTAAGAAATGTTCTATTAGAGATGCTGGATTTCAGATTTTTCTACATTGTGATAAACTTTAATTTTTAAAAAAAAGCTTGAAATATGTCACTTCACATTAAATTGATATTTTTGAAAAATGTCAGTTTACATTTTGAACAAAAATGAACTCAGATTCTCAATATTATTTTTTGTATTTTTTGTAAAACCATTTCTCCCTCTTTTCTCCTGTATTATTTCTTCCCCCTTTTCTCCCAGTTTATTAGCTCATTTCATGTGTAATTAATAGGGATGTAATGAAATGTTGAGACACTTGAGTATTGCAATATTATGTTGAGTGATGTCAGGTTTTAATTAATAGCTTACATGCAAAGATTGATGGCGTTGGTTCATTTTGTGTTTAAACTCCGAATTACTAGATAGTGTTGTAATGTTTCTTCAGCCATTAGACTCCAGAAACAAGTAGCATAGGTGCAGCACTGACATTTGAATGAGCAAACCTAGCTGTTTTACAGGATGCTTACAGAATTGCAGAATACCACAATGTATTGAACAGTAACACTTATATCAAGATATATTACAAAAGAATTGGGGCACCAGCTTCAATGATTCTTCAGAAATCAGGAGTATTAAAAAGAGTTTATCCTGCTTTTATTGGAGTAACTATATCTACAGTCCCAGGAAGGCTTTTGTTAGATTTTGGTGCATTGATGTGAGGATTTTATGGGATGATCACCATCCGAACTCATCCCCAACTCATCCCAAAAGTACTGGATGGAGCACCATCATTCCAGAGAACACAGTTCCACTTCTCCACACCTCAATGCTGGGGGTCTCTCTAGCCCACACCTGGCATTAAGCACAGTGCCAACAGGTTAATGATTATCAGCTCCAGAGAGTCCTATTCTTTTGGCAATACTTCTCTACAGAGACTAGACAAGCTTAAAGTAGCTGAATGCATTTATTAAAAAAGGGTGTCCACAAATATTTGGACACATAATGTATTGCCTTTACACAGCCTTCGCAATTAATGACTTCATCAGGATTACCATAGAAACTTCAAAGTACTTGTCACTTCAGGTGTGCTCTTAAAGACGACCCTGTCGGAGGTAAAACGTACCATCTGCTGTTCTCCCTCTCTTTCTTCTCCTCTTTATCAGTCTGTGAAAGAACAGTGGGCACTTTTTCTCTGTTTCCCACACACAGGACAACTGTAACTTTACAAGTTTCGGTAGAACTTTCATTTTTCCCCTCCTCTTCCAGTGCATAGTCTAACGTATCATCAAAGCCAGGATTAAACATTTGTGGAGGAACAGCTTTGACTGTTGGAAGATTTAAGCTTATTAGGTTTAAAACCAAGATGGGAGTTCGAAGTGATGTACGGCAGACTTCAAAGATGTTTTAATCTGTCAGTATACATGCTCTCACCGAGGCTATTTATATTGGTGCAGTGTGTCTCTTCTCACTCCTCTCCCGATTGCGAGCTTTCTCCGGCTGAAACGAGCTCCCACAATTAACCGCTTCTTGGCCAGCTGCGCCTCCTCTTCCCTTTTTATTAGCCTCTAATGTCACGGCTTTCCGGCGCTTCATTGTGTGATAATTATGAACTGTTTCAGTCAGTTGACGCTCAATTGTTGCTGATAACCTGTTTAAAGACTTCCCTTGAACTCTGAGACTTGAGTACAGTGATGTATGACAGAGGGGGACAGATTAGTACTAACACGAGCAGAATAGCCTGGAATGTCATGGAACTCTAGCGAATGTGGTTGAGATGCTGTAATAATGTTCTTTTGAAGCCACAGCTCAGTATTGTCACTTTTCCTGAGGAACACATGGATCAGGACTGATGTTAGACACCATGTATTATTTATTTAGATTACATAAGTCCAGCGTAAAATATCTATAAATACGTAATTAGAGAAAATAATAAGTGGTCTGTGAAATTTCTAGATAATGACTCTTTAATGTAATAATAATTTATATATACAAGTACATTATATTATGTATTGTATGATATTGTAATTGTAATATAATAATGTATTGTAATATAATATATTGATATTGTAATGGACTGTATTATTTATTTTTTATCTTTACATCTTTCATTTCTAAACGCATCCAAATCCATTCATAACTCTTTCACCAGTCAACTTCCCAGAAAAATGTTAGCATGTGTAAATGCTGGAGGTAATCTACAGTTAAACGATTGTAAAAGTGCAGCATATGATTGTAATGCTGAGACAGTGGCTGTAGGGTTGTAGGGGCTGAACATTGCAGTGTTAGTTGGAGACAGTGACGTCACACTCCCGATTGAAGTGAAGTGTGGCAGTGAGATTTCATGTGTCTGGGAGGAATCTGAATGTGTTTTTTCTGTGTGTAGCTATAAATAGCGGATAACAGCTCTTTCCAAAGCTAGAAATAGGTTCTCCGGAATTGGGCTCCATGCCTTGGAGCTCTTTCCATTTCACAGAAAATATGCAACAAATACCTTACCGATGTTCTTATTAATGAAAGCTTTGTGTTTGTTGTAAATTATACTTCTCAAATTCAAATGACTATGATTATAATCTGAGACATAAATAATTTGGTTTGTCTGCACTGATTATTTTCATACAACATATAATTTTGTTTGACTAGCACTGTTTACATGGCTTTATTATATAAGCTAATTAATTTAACGTTTTTATAGCCATTTTTAATTTATGGTGTACTTTTTTATACATAAGCCAAAGTTTTTTCCCCTCAATTTTTAAATCTTCAATGTACATATTGGTTACAATATGTATTAGATTTGCTACGTAAATGTTTATGAATAAAATCAAATTTTATTCTAATATTTAATTAACATTAAAAATAAATGCACTAAATTTGTTTCTCAAACCATTTCAGCTATTTTAATGTGGCTTTTTTAATGGCATTATTTTAAAGTTTTTGTTCAATTCTGTTATAAATGCAACAAAAAAGGTAACCCTTTATAATAACTTTCAGTAATAGCTCATTAACTAATGATTAATAACCATGAACAAGTCATTAGTTAATGAGAATTTTATTAACAAATGATTTACTAATGATTACTAATGATTTGTTAGCATTTGCAAAAATGAATACAATCATTAGTAACTACATGAACTGTCATTTATAAACATTTGTTCATGTTCAAATTCTCATGAACTAATGATTTGTTCACAGTTATTAATAATTAGTTAATGACTTATTAATGAAAGTTATTATAAAAACATACCCGAAAAAAAAAGATAAATAAATAAAAAAAAGATACAAATATTCACATATTATTTGCATTATTATTATTAGTTTAATTGGTATTATTATATTATTATTATTATTATTTATTATTATTATTATTAATATTATTATTATTTATTATTATTATTAATATTATTACATGATTCATATATATGTTCCTCTTTTTGCTGCTGTATAACTGAGTGATTTATAGATTTGAGTCTACCAGTCTGCCAGAAGCGTGTTGTTCTCCTGTTTCTCTAAAGAATGAGTGCTGCCCTCACCTGCAGATCCTTGTGGGTATTTGAGAGCTCTGTGCACGCACACACACACTAGAGTGGGAGTACTGTGTGTGGTAGCGGCTGTGCGACTTTGATCTGTCCATTTCCCCTTGTCCTTTGTCAAAAGCAGCCCGAGAGGGAGAGTTGTGTGTGTGTGTGTGTGTGTGTGTGTGTGTGTGTGTGTGTGTGTGTGTGTTTTTTTTGCGGGGGGGAGGTTCTATTGAAGTGTTAAGAGTGTGCAACTCTCTTCCTCTTTTCTTCCTTTTCTTTCTCCCTTCGCTCCTATTATGAGAGTCTTTAGTATGTGGGCAGAAATTGGGGAGAATGGGTGGGTGAGAGAGAGGAAGGTTCTGCTGTTTATTAATATAGGAAGCAGGTTCCCACACACGGAACAATGAGTTAGCCATGCGAGGCAGTATTGTCTGAGTGGCCCAAGGGAAACTATTCGACTCTGCTGGAAGTCAGTGTCTGGAGGGAATAAGAAGGTGCTAACGGGAGGCTATCACATAGTAACACATTAATGTAACGTGATGGTAGCTGTTACATTCACACAGGTTTATGTTATTTGGCTGTCATTGCGTTGATGTAATGCACTATAAATATGTGAATTCAGTAGTTAAGTGTAGAGAATCTGTAATTTAGTCTGTTTTAATACTGGATTTGCAGCAGAAGGGATGATGGGGACTGTAGTGCTGATGCAGAAGTAAAGGGGGGTAGAGAGGAAATTGCAGATGGTATCGGCCAAGTTCAAGTGCACATTTTTTCTTCCCCCTCCCCCCCTTCTTCTCTCTTTCCTGCCATTCTTTCAGCCCCCCTCCACCTCCCCTCTAGGCCCACTGCACAAACGGCCGTCAGCTAGGTATGTGACCATTCATTGTGTGCGGCAGGGGGTCCCTCACTTCAAACTGGCTTGCTCTGAAAGGAGCTTGCGAAGTCCCACGGAGTCTCCTGAGCAGTGAGCCGAGCAGACAGGCGTGACCAGACCACGGTGGACATCAAAAGGGTCCAGAGCCGCGCCCCTACAACCCTGCCCACATCGCGCCCTGCCTTGCCCCACACAGGGCCTTGCATTAGGGCGGCACATCACAGGCCCAGGCCAGGCCAAAGGGGAGGGGGCACGGTGAACTCTTAGATGTAAAATGCCATATGTCGGCCCAAGAAAGGACGAGAGGGACGAAAAAAGTTATCTGATGGAATTGCTCTGAATCGACAGAAAGGGCGAGAAAGCCCCAGGGGCTGTGGGGGAACACCATCAGGTGAATAGGCTCTGAGAAGGTTCGGATGGATGAGAGCACACTGGGTGGTAGTTCTCAGACAGGAGAGAGGGAGCGAGAGGGAGAGACAGAGGACCCTCGCTCTCATTCAAACCTCTCCTAGTTTGCACACAGCTTCTCAAGTGGCCCATGAAAGCCCATTACCTACTCATGGGAGGGTTTAATTGAGACGGCCAATGCAGGTAGACAATAGCCAGCAGAAACCTGAGTCAATGTAAGTATGAGCGCAGTGCTTCGCTGTGCCATTAATGGTGACATAAATGACAATAAACTACTTTGTAATACAAGGATATGTGCTCGTATAGCTCAGCGCTCCCTGCTCATTAGGAGAGCCGTAAGCATAGTAGCCCATCAGTCACAGGCACATGGCTGAGAGCCATTGTTCGCATCATTAGCCATCTCACTGATGCTCTGCAATACGTCCCAATTCACCAACCGGCCCCCCTACTTATCTGCTTCTGGTCATATCTAAAAGGACCTGAAAGGAGCCAGTGAAAAGCTCAGCCTGAACCCCTGCTTCTGAAGCCCCAGTAAGCAGCATGGACGCCGCCATCCGGAAGATTATTGGTTTACTCACGTTGCAGGTGCCAGCCGTGCATTATGCAGGGCAGTTCGGAATGATTTTCTTTTCCTTCACCAAAGTAGTTCCCCCATACGTCAGCTTAAACATATGCAGCTGCTGCGTACGCTACCTGTGAACGTTCAGGGCACTCATTTAAAAGCCATTTCTACCTAATCGTGTATTAACCTGATAGGACGAATTATGATTTGTGGAGATTTACAGAGAAGGTGAGAGAGCTCCTCTAATTTAAACGCAGAGGTCTAACGCTGGGTGGGATAGCATTTTGAACAAAATGCAGGAAAGTGACAGACCTCTGTATAGTGTTATTTTTGTGTATATGTAAGCATGTGTGTGTGTTTGAATGTCACAGCTTGATAACATCACTTTGTATGCCACAAGCCAGGGCAATTACACTAACGCCATTGGAGGCGCTCATATTACAGGTTATTTAGATCAAATTGGATAGAACTACATAAACAGTGCCTTTGCCTACAGGGGTTAGAGTCATTATCCCCACCATACACAGCTCCCTCTTCCTTTCAACTCGTCCCCGTGGAGATAAGTACAAGTGCGGCGGCCGTATCGGCCGGGCCTGTGCCCACACACCGCAGGCATGAAAACAGTGGAACCACAAGTGCTGTGCGTAAACACTGCCTGCTAGACGGGACGTTTGTGCTACAGTAACACACGCCTCGAGCTCCCAAGGGAAAACGCACAGAGATGGGATAGTGTCTCAAAGGAATGTGGTAGCCAGCGTTAGGCTATTTGTGTTGGTCATTACTGATTTTTGCTCATAAAATGGTGAGCGTTGGCATCCAGATTGTTGTGCTGACCTTGAATGGTAAGGTTCTATATTGCAGTACATTGTAAAACAAGTTTGTACAGGTTCAGTCAAGTGATATTAACCTGAACGTTGAGTTTCTCTCATCATCTTATCTCAACCCTTATGAGGTCCATCAATCAAATAAAAAATTATATAGCGTTTTTAACAACGTACGTTGTCACAAAGCAGCTTTACATAATTTGCATCAGACAGTTTGAATCAAAACGCAAAACTCAATGCGAGTAAGCCAAAGGCTACAGTGGCAAGGAAAAACTCGCTTGAGCCTGGAGGAAGCAACCTTGGGATAAACCAAGACTTGCAAAGGGGATCCATCCTCCTCTGATCAAACTACTGATAGAGATTTACATGATAATTACATCCATCTGAGGTCAAATTAAAAGTGCAACAGCCTGAAAGCTTCACTCCGATCATTGCTAGTAGGAGTCCAGTTCTATTCCAGTGTAATTGATGGTGGTGGATAATGATAAGGGTCCGCGGTTGGCAGAGGTACATATGGATGAGTGCTGATTGCCAGCAGTAGTGGTAAGTGAGCAGTAGGTCTGGTGTGGACCGTGGTGTTGAGGTGTTCTCAGCTTATTAACCTGATTTGTGGAGCTGCTTAAACTAAACTTAACCTGAATTTTTTGAGTTGTACTAAATTTACCTTCACTAGTTTGAGTTATCCTAAATTTATCCTGGTGAAGTTAAACAGACATACTTACAGTAACATGAAAAACAAAGTACATCCTCTTTGAATTCTTTAGTTTTACATATGAGGACATTGTTAAAAAAGCATCTAGTCCTTAGAAGGTACTAGCTAAATACAACCTCAAATTCACCTGATTATACAGAGTAATTTATGTACAAAGAAACAAGGCCAAGAAACAGTATGTGAACAATTAAAGGAGACCCTTACTGCTTCCATAGGAATTAAGAGGGTAAGTATCAGCCAGGTGCTCATAATCAAATGCCCTTGATTAACTGATCATCAGCAACTGTGATCACCTCTTTAGAAGTGGATGTTTTGGCAGTCTAGAGCATTCAGGTGTGTAACACAATGCCAAGGAGGAAAGACATCAGCAATGATCTTAAAGAAGCAGTTATTCATCAATCTGTGAAGGGTTATAAGGCCATTTCCAAACCATTTGATGTCCATCTTTCTGCAGTGAGAAAGATTATTCACAAGTTGAATACATTCAAGACAGTTGCCAATCTTCCCAGGAGTGGACGTCCCAGCAAATTCAGCCCAAGGTTTTGAGCGTGCAATGCTTAGAGAAACTACAGCAAACCCTGGAACTACATCACAGGCCTCAGTTCCCATTTTAGACTTTCAGTTTCATGACCATTACAAAGTGACTGAACGAAGAAGGGCTGCCTGGAGAAAGCCTATTCTTTCAAAAAAAACGACATAGCAGCACAGCTTAAGTTAGCAAAGGTGCATCTGAACAAACCACAATAATAGTTTTCTTCAACAGTGTCCTTTGGACAGATGAGACAAGTTGAGATGTTTGGCCATAATGCGTTGTGCCATGTTTGGTGAAAACCAAACACAGCATAAACACGTCATACCAACGGTGGTGGAGGGATGATGCTTTGGGCATGTTTTGCAGACACAGGACCTGGACACCTTGCAGCCATTGAGTTGACCACGAACTCTGTATACCAATGTATTCTAGAGTCAAATGTGAGGCCATCTATCTGACAGCTAAAGCTTGGCTGAAATCAGATCATTCAACAGTACTGTGATCCCAAACCCACCAACACATCTTCAACAGAATGACTGAAAAAGAAAAGAATCAGGGTGTTAAAGTCCAGACCTCAACCCAATTGAAATGCTGTGGCAGGACCTTAAGAGACCTGTGCATACATGAATGCCCACAAACCTCACTGAACTAAAGCAGCATTGTAAAGAAGAGTGAAGCAGAATTCTTCCAGAACGATGCGAGAAACTGATAAAAGTCCGAGAAAATGATTGCTTCAAGTTATTGCGGCTAAAGGTGGTTCTGGAAGCCGTTGATTCATGGATGCCGAATTTTAAGACCTGATTGTTTTTAATGATATCCTGACGCATAAAACCATAGAATTCAAAGATCCTAAACTTCCTCTCCTGACTTTAAATTGCGTTCCTGAGTTTAAAATAACCCAAACTTGACCAATTTGAGATGTCCTAAACCAGTCCTGGAGACCTGTGCAAGCGCACCAGATTCAACTCATCAGGTAATTGCCAGCTTTACTGGGTGTGTTTGAGTGGAGGAGCAGCCGTCCAGGACCTGGCTTTTTTGACCCCTGTCTCAAACCTCTGCCCTGACCTTATCCAAACTTGAGTTGCTTTAACCTCGAGTCATTCACTTGTCCTGAATGAGTGAAGCTACGTTGTTAAATGAATATGACTGAAAGGAAATGAGTTAATTTTTCAACATTTGACAGTGAACTGCCTGTAAAGTTCATGCAGGTTTCCTCATTCAGCTCCTTTTTTTTTCGTGCACTCTCTTCTTCTGTCCTGGCGAAGCTTCCCCCCCTCGTCCCATCCCCCTCCTGCTACTTCTCTCCTTTCACTGGCCCCCCACTTTAAAGTCTCGCTCCCCTCTTCCTCGCCCCTTGCTCTCGTCTTAACTTCCTCCTCTCGAGTTCTCTCCCGCCCTCCACCTTTTCTAAGCCCGAGCTGTCTTTTTCTTGGAAGCGTTCTTCTGTTCCAATTCTGAAAATCTGTCTTGCATTCCCTGCGTTCATTACTTCATATTGAGGCTGTGCTCAGGCAGCCTGGGAGTCATAAATCTCCTGATCCTGACACAATACTGAAGGTACATAAGCAATAACAGCTACTGCTAATTATTGGAAGGAATCAGAATTAGTTCTGCTTTGCTGAAAGTCATTGTGTTTGATTTCCTCTAATAAAGTTCTTCCCCACTTTAATTGAAAGTATTTAAAAGAATGACTGTGGGATTATAACTGCGCCGTGCACTTAATCATTTTAACTTTTGGATTTGCTTATGTTTAAATTCTCATTAAGCATATAATCATATACTAACAATCTTATTTTCATTTCTGGACTCATCAAACAATACTGTTAGCAGCTGTTACATCTTGATAGGCTTTAATGAATTAAGCAGTGTTTTTCATCACGTTTTCTCGTATGTGTAAACACTTCAGTCCCTGTTACCATCTCAGTAAATCCATATAGGCGGCATGCTTAACAGGCAAGAAGAAGATATCTGCAGAGGCATCCAGTCATGATGTCTTGTGAACTGTAAATCAAAGCCATGTTCTTAATCACAGAGCCTTTTAGCGAATTATATTTTCATGAGGTCTGATTGGACATGATTTCTTTGTTAGTCTACAGCAGAGCAAGCATGCGGTAATGATCTGAGCCACAGAACGGTCTGATCTTAGCGAGTACGATTGGTGCCATGAAGAGAAGAAGTTGGGCACCAGAGAAGAGTATCGTCTTGGACGTGTTCGGCGCTGGCGTGTACGCAGAGTCAGTGGCAACCAAAGGCAATTAGCATGGAGAGAGTACATTCCGGAACTATCCCGGCTACGCAAACACGCTGTGTCCTCTAATGAGGTGTGACCAGACTCATGAGTTGCCATAGCAACACCCACCAAGCCGCCTCAACGCCATCAGACTCCTATAACATCATTTCCCCGTCATTACCGCACCAAGTCTCTGAAGGACGAGCCGTAAGGGAGCCAAAATGACTTCCTGTAATATATGGATTGTATTAATGATCTTCATCCATTACCAAGGTGTAGACGCTAACATGATGATGTGGGGCTTTGGGTGCCTTATTTACATTTCCCCTCAATGTCACGTCTAAGATTTTAGTACCAAAAGTTTGAGAAATGCCTCATTTAGAAGAAGAACACTATGAGCTACAATGTTCTGTGAGCTGTAACCATCACCGAGTTATTTATACATGCTGGTAAAATGTTTTTAAAGTTATTACATGAATAATTTAGCTGTAATACATTATTACATACATAACACCTTAATTCATACAATAATATAGTTGTAATACATTAAGACCTATGTTATAAGACATTAATACATACAATGATAGTTAATACATTAATAGTTTTCTTTATTATTCTGTTGAAAGTCAAAATTCAAATCAAAATTTTATAAAAATTGATCAAAAATCTGGTTGCCTACTTCTCAATATTGTGATGTTGTGTTTGTGTTTGTTTCTTCCGTTACATTTTGTGACTTATTATTATTAGCCCATTTATTTACATAACCAAGATCTTATGTTAGCTTAAAGACAACAGAGTGACAATCCAAAGCAACTTTCCTCCGTCAGGTTCAGGTTCACTGTGACATCCATAACTGGACATTAGCTCCGGGTGACGCTCAGTGGCTCGAGAGAAGAAAACAAAATCTCTCCGACTGGCTCTGAGCTCTACAGGTTGCAGGTCTTGGACAGCCTGTTCTAGCCGCTCAGCCTCCTGCGCACCCCAGCACTGTCCGGTCACTGCACAGTCCCTGCCGCGTTTTGTCCGCTGGTGGCACATTCCTTCCTCTTGGCCAGTCTTGTGTTTATTTCCAAGGAGAAGTCTTTTTCCCAGGTCTCTCTTGGCCTCGGTGAGAAGGCTTTTGGCTGAGATCCACGCGGCACAAAAGGGCCGGGCATTCCAGCTGTCTGCCACTAATCCCCAGTGTCAGCTCGTGTTAATGTTGCAGCGTGAAATCTGAAGGCGCAAAGCGGCGTGGAATATTAAAAAAACCATCGTCAGAATTCCTCTGGAAAGGCAACTGGTCTGCTGGTGGCATTAGAGGGGCTGGTGGGCTGCCATCTTAGAGGTGAGGGGGGTCTGGCCGAGCCACTGCTGAGGTGGTTCGTGGCTGTAAAGGAAGGAGAGCTGATGAATAACATCCTTGGAGAAAGACGAAAGGAACAGAATGACTGACGCAGGACTCAATCAGCATTTCCGTTTTTTTTTTTTTTCTTTTTCTTTTTTTTTTCCCTTTTTTTTCCCCTTATTTTTGGCCTTGTTCTTCATAGCAGACAAAAGCTGAATGATACGCTGCTACGGATGGCTGATTGTTTTGCATCCCCTGCCCTTCTGCGCCTTTCAATTCTCCTGCCTCCTCTAAACCTTCACAAACACAAAACATGAGCATCTTTTGATGACAAAACAACAAATGAAGCTAGTAACTTTCTATAATGCAGGGCCACCCAGGAAGGCCTCTGCTGTCATACACGCACTCAGAATACTGCAGCAAGGCCCAGACAGACAGATATTGAGAGCTGCCATACTGCTGAAATGGCATTGTCTGTCCTTAGTGTGAACATGCTTCCACCATGAACCTGCATGCACACATTTGATCATTAGCTGCTATTGCTAACTGCTGCTGATGGCTACAGTGATGCACATGCACTGTGATACCAGAACAACATAAATCACATTGTTTTCATTATGAACGTATGTCCACTATCTAGTATATATATATATACAGATGCTGGGAAATTTGTAGGTCTATGACCACGTAAAGAAGTGCTTCAGATCTGATTAAAGATTAATTACATCAGCAGACGTGTCAAGTAATGAAGTACAAATACTTTGTTACTATACTTAAGTAGAAATTTTGGTTTTCTATACTGGAGTAATTATTTTCGGATGACTTTTTACTTCTACTTACTTACATTTTCATGCAGTTATCAGTACTTTCTACTCCTTACATTTTAAAAACAGCCTCGTTATTTCTACAGTATTTAATTTCGGTTTGTCATCATTTAAAAAACATCCAGATAAACTGCACCATCCAGAAAGAGTGAATGTGACTGTGGTTGGATGATAAGTATAAACATACCATTCTGATACTCTATTGGTAAGAGATCCATTACACCTGCACGTCACATTTAAATTACAAAAATGTTTTCATTTTAAAGGGACATAAACGCAGCTGAAACAGGAAGCCAGTACATCCCAAAAAATTAAACATTACTATTTTAATATAACATTATAGTCATTACGGCTTTTAGAAAAAATGTATTTTGGGGGTGGGGGGTGGGGTAGTACACTATATGCCCCTGTGGCACAGACTAAGTGTTGGCCTTTGTTTACCTTACATTACTTTTACTTTTATAATTTAAGTAGTTTTGAAAACTTTTGTACTTTTACTTGAGTAAAAAGCTTCAGTTGATACTTTAACTTCTATAAAAGTCTTTTTAAACCCC
>BRDA01067128.1:0-18112 GCA_036984385.1 Crenuchus spilurus | reverse complement strand
CCCCAACAGTGTCGAAAAGAAAGGATTTAACAAAACACAGAACAGAGCAAGAAAGTTATTTTTAAAGCTCTGTGCTCACGTTATCTTAACACAGAGTGATCAGTGATGATAAGTGAATTAATCAATATTTATAAATTCTCTGGCCAATTTATTAGGTACATATACCACTCATTTTCCATTTTAGCTCCACTGACCGTACAGGTGCAGATTGTACAGACTGTAGTCCATTTGTTTCTCTGTATACTTTGTTAGTTCTGCAATTAACAAGACCCTCACAGAGCAGGTGGATCGTTTTCAATGACACTGATGTGGTGGTGGTGTGTCAGAGTGGAGACAGCAGAGAAGCTGATGCTGAACAACTTAGTGTCACTACTGGAGTGAAAATAGTGACCAGCCGACAGCATCAGGACCAGAGGACCAACACAAACTGTGCTGAGCTGCTGTCTCTGACTTTACATCTACAAGGTGGACCAACAGTGTCTAATAGTGAACAGTGAGTGGACAGTTTTTAACATCTCCAGCAGCTCTAACACACCACCACCACATCAGTGTCACTGAGAATGATCCTCCTTCTCTGTGGGGGGTCCTGACCATTTAAGAACAGACTAAACAAAGTATACAGAGAAACAGATTAACTACAGTCTGTAATTGTAGAACTACAAAGTGCACCTGTATACTAAAACAGACAAAGAGCGGAGATACAAGGTCTGTGCACCTAATGAAATGGTCAGGGATTATATGTTATTAAATTAATACTAAAGCCCTGCCAAATTCATAGGGTGCCCAAGAGTGAAACTTTAATGCCAAAACCAAAACAATTTAAGAAAATGACCAGCAGATGGCGACAGAACTCCAGTAAATTGTCAAAGCACTTCTCAAAACATGACATTTTACACTAAAACGTGGTTTTGCCAGATTTCAGTCATGATGCATTGAGAAGAGAGGTCAAAGCCTAAAAATGTTTGGTCTCCTTAAGACATCTCTTGGGTTAGATGACACCTATGATATTTAATAGTGACGATACTTCAAGGCCAAAGCACTCTTTGTGACCCCGCCAGGGAAAACCAGGTCAAAGTCATTCTTTTTTTTTCAAAATTTGTTTTTTTCAAAACAACTTTTTTATTAATTTAAGTTTTGTTTTTGATCAAAATATGTACTCCGATAGATATCTGAGACTATTAATTTTCATTTACAGCAATAATATTGAGTGGCTAAGTTTTGTTGCTAATGTGAGTGACATGATATTGACTCAATAAGTTGCCCAGTGACTTTGGCCTGGTTTCCCTGGCGGGGTCACATTTTCCCGGGTTGAGTGAGCCGTACCTCGCCAAAACATGATGCTACATTGTAGCTACTAGACACAGTGAGTGAGGTGTTTACACACAGATAATGACTCTTTATTGTTAAATCATGTGACTCTAGAACATGTGTTGGAGAAAGGCTCTATGTGTCTTAATCTGTGAGGAAGATGTTTGGAGGGCTCAAGACTGCACTCATAGTGATGTGATGACGTGAAATGACGTGAAATTCATTGGTTGTTTCTACTGACCTTTTAGCCAGTTAAATACACCAGTCCCCTCCTCATCACCCTCTGGCTGCCTCTTCAGCATGCTCTGGTGAAAATCTGACATCATGGAGGTCTGGAATATCAGGAACTTTACATTTCGTAAATGCTGACCCGTTTTCTTGCTCACAAAGTCGACCACACCATCGATCATGACATCGGCAACAGAAGAAGGACTCAGATTACCTTGGCCTAAATGTACAAGTAAAATAAAATGTACAAAAAAGTAAATTGACCAAAAGTTCAATGAGACTAAAAAGAAAAAAAAAGTTCAATGAGCTAAAGCCCTGTTGGGATTGGATTCAATGTACAGTGCATGGAGGTTGTGAGGTCATGTCTTCTACAGGAGCTCCTCTGTGATTTTATTCCCATCCAGATCCACCATGTCTGTGTTTTTCTCCTCCTCTGACTGAATGATGTACTGTACCTTAGCTAACTCGTCTGATCTCCTAGTGCACAGATTCTCCAAAAACCTTCACCAACACATCCTGCTGCTTTTGAAGAGTCATTCAATACTCTGATTGGTCCAAAATTCCACCTATACCATGAAACCACATAACTCCAATAAAGTTAATACCTCACCCATACAACCAAAAGCTGCCTAATACAGTGAGACCCCACCCATCCTCATTTTATCACTGAGGAGACATTATAGACATCCCCCTGGTACACTCGTCCAATCCCAAAAGAGCTCTAGAGGTAATGAGATGAGTATAATCACTCTGTACTGTACCTGTACCCAGTGCTGGGAAGGTGACAGAAGAGAACTTTTGTGCCTCACACATGTTTAAAACAGAGGTAACGACATCCTTGATGCCTGCAGGATTGTTTCGACCTGCGATGTGGATTATGTGTCTGCACGGCAGTTGTCCTCCAGAGGTCAGGATCATGTCCTTCTGCTGAAGACCAGCTGTGAGAGAGTCAGGAAGAAGGTGTGAATCCCAAGTTAGGCCTCAAAACAACATATAATGTAAACCAAGCGTGAAACTAAACTACAAACAGTCAGTCTTATATACACAGACTGTAGGTGAAATAATTTGGGCAGTCCTTGGTTCATTTTTTTGTTTTATACACCTACACCATATGGACATGGGCACTGGGACACTTTTTCATTCATCGTTTCTTCTGCAACCAAGGGAATGCATTCATTAGAAGTGTGTCCACAAACATTTGGACATATTTGGGTACTTGGAGGGTCAACCAACCAATGACCTGTCAAATCAGTTAAGCCAATCCGTTTTCTGTATGCAGCCTGGTTCTGAAAACATGGAAATGAGTCAGGTACTCCCCTTTACGTGTAATAAGGGGGCTCATTAGAATGAACTCCACCCTATATATGAGTAGCTCCGCCTACAGCTTGAGAACCGAGGATTCAGGGTGCTGTTTTGAGCTTATGTGTTAGTGGTGCCAATAGTGGGGGGTCAGGTCACAAAAAAATTATTCTTCAACTGTGCTGAAAGTCTATGTGGACATTTCACAAAGTGGAGAGACTGTGATGACGACAGAGCTTAATTCTCATTGGTTAATTCTCTTTTTGTCAGAACAGGTCTGAACCTAGGCACGTTTCGCACTTGCTATTCTTTTTTCTTAAAATTTTGCCAATTTTCTCCCTTTCCCAATGTGTTTGTCACCCATTAACCCATCCCATTAGTGGTTCTCCCCATCACTTTGCACTGTCCCTGACTCTAGGAGGGTGAAGGCAAGCACAAGCCTCCTCTGTTGCGTGTGATGCAGCCACCACCTCTTTTCAAACTACCACTAATACACCGTCACTGGGGAGCCAACGCACTCAGAGGAAATTGCAGGGTCTCTAGTTTCAAATGGACCAATCAGTAGACGCCTGAGCCAGCCAACATTGCAATGTGAGAGTGATAGGGAGAGAGAGCGCCATCTACCCACCCAGAGAGAGCACTGCCAATTTTTGTTCTCTTGGGCTCCGGCTGTTGATGGCAAACAGCATGACTAGGATTCAAATGCGCGATCCTCTGGTCATAGTGTCAGCGTCTTAGCCTGCTGAGCCCCTCGCACTTGCTATTTTGGTTCAGACTAAACTGATGGTCTGGACCAAACAAGGTAGGTGTGGATGCAGCTGTGGGAAATCACCCAACACACCCAACAACTACACATGACTCTTAAAAGTGTATCATTTTTCATTAACAAATGCTGATATAGGAAGTTTTACAGACCAGCCAGTGCACATTCCATTTCCACTTCTGATCCAGCAGCATCTAGAATGGCCTTGGAGACTCCTGAATAAGCAGAATACATCACACAATCACATCACAAACCTCAAATGCTTATGTGAAATCTTTAGTTAACATGTAATTCTGGTACAATGTCTGGAGAAAGGTGTTGGGACACCCACTCATTCACTGTTTCTTACTAAATCAAGGGTATGAAAAAGAGTTCACCGTGCTTTTGTTCTGGTAACTGGCCAGGGAAGGCTTTCCTGGAGCTCTGTGAGGATTTGATTGCATTCAGTGAAGTCAGGATGTTGGATGATCACCATCACAACCTGATCCCCAACTCCACCAACTCATCCCAAGAGCATTAGATGGAGCAAAGAACACAGTTCCACTGCGCCACAGCTCAATGCTGTGCCCTCTAGCCCACACCTGGCATTAGACATGGTGCCAGTCCAGCACTTACCATCTGTGTCAACTTCAAGTACCGGTAGCTGAAGGCATTCATTAGAAGGCGTGTCCACAAACTTTTGGACAGGTTGTAATATTATAACACTTATGTAAATACATCAATAAAATATGTTAACAGTGTTACCTGATTTCAAAGAGAACGACGAATTGGAGGAGTTAACGATGGCGTCGGTTTCCTCTTTGGTGATGTCACCTGACGACACCTCCAGGGTCACGTGACCCACCTGTACTGTGTGCACTCCAGGAGCCGGAGTGGAAACCACTCCAAAGAGGCCTGGAATGTCACATAATAAAACACAATGAGCTGCTTCATCATACTGGTCTACAGTTTACATTTATTTTACAGGTTCAAGGTCAAGGAAGGTTAAAGTAACAGAACAGTGTATTGTAAACAGATACCATCTGCCATGAAATGCTGTGAAAACTCTACATTTGTACTTTAATTACAGGTTCTGGAAATAGAACCTACAAAAATTAAACATTTGTGTTCATAACTTAATTTAAAAAGATAACTACATTTTTTTTATAATCATTACACATTGTGTGGCATATGTCAAGTCTTCTTGTAATGTTGATACTGTTTGAATATTAATTTTCTCAAAATACCAAATGAAATATGCTAATAATTTCTGATTTTAATGAGTTATTAGCTATACTGATCAACAACTGGACATATTATGAATTTACATATTTATGGATTTACCTATATTTGGGTATCTGGAGTCCAAATCAACCTACAAACTAAGTTTTTGTGGACTGTCTGGGTCTGGAAATGAAATTTAATGACAGCATTGGGCTCCCCTTATTGCGCAGTAAGGGGACTTTAAGCCACACCTCCACTAATCTATCTCCACCCACAAGTTTGAACTATGTGTGGTCATTTTATTTAAAAAATGTTTCCTTTTATTTACACAAAGAAACATACAAACCCTGCACAGCAGCAGAAAACAGGAGCGTGGATTAGGATTATTTTGATGTTAAATTGAGTTTTTATCTTTTGTCTAATGTTGATCATTATGACTTAAACCTCACATACATCCAGAATCTCAAGTAAATTGCTGTTTAAACAGTATCAACACAAAACAAATGAATTAACATTTAATGAATAGAAAATATGACACTTTTTGAATTACATTTTCAACACAAATGAAATTTTTCACCATATTCTGATGCTTAGAGATGCACTAGTACAATAACCATTACAGATAAAGAGAGATGCTCACCTGGAGCTCTGTTTTTGTTGGAACTGGGCTTCCCATGTCTGAAACTCTTTGTAAAACACTACAAAAAAAAAAAATAATTTTGGTAACAAGCAAACCCAAAAACCCCACATTGTGAAGAGTTGTGAAGCTTACCGTACCTGTACAGTCTCATTGTCTGAAGGGTGCACAACCACAGTCACTTCATTAAGAAACTGAGGCGTGAAACTGGCACTGAAGTCATAAATCTCTCTTAGCATAATGCTGGACACCAGGTCTCTGGGAAAGCGAAGGTTCCCTGTGCCGATGGCTGGGAAGGAGATTGAAGCCATTTCCATTTGCTCCGCCTTCTTAAGACAGCCTGTGATGATTTGTTTCATTACCTAGTGGACGGAAAATACATACCATCATCATATCATTTACCAAAATAAAAATTTACATTAAATTAGATTAGATTAAATGCTGTTTAAACAAATGTAAATGCAATGATTTACAAATCTCATAGACTCATCTTTTATTCTCAATAGAACATAGAACACATATATCATATAGTACATATGTTGAAAGTGATGCTTTTGACCATTTCATGAAAAATATTAACTCATTTAGAACTTGATGGCAGCAACACATCTCAAAGGTGTGACAGGGCAACAAAAAGCTGGAAAATAAGTGGTACTAATAAAAAAAAACAGCATTTTAGAGTCTCTCAGAAGCAAAGATGGGCAGAAGTTCACGTGTGTGAAAAACTGCAAATAAAAATTATGGAATATTTTCAGAAATACTTTTGATTGAAAAAATTGTGGTGGTATTATCTCAAAAACCACTAATTATATAGGATCTTCTATAGCCACTGCAGTGAAGGTGTACCAAGAATGGACTTCTGGTGCACTGAGTGTCTCCCAACAGTATAACAATGGTTCCCCATGGGTCACTGATGCCAGTGGGGAACAATGATTCCAACAAGTGGTACAAACCAATCAACACACCACAGTGTACCAGTTAACCTCTATAAAGGACACAGGAACAACAACATTGAGCGATCACTTATGTCTGGGCCCACAATGCAGATGCATGGTTGAGGTGGATTATAATATTCATATATGATTGTGTATAACCGAATTTAAATGAGAATAAACTGAAATTAATAAATGAGAAGATAATGGTGAATGAGGTTCAATGATCATTTCAATGTACAATAAAATCACCTCCTCTTCTGATTCAGCTCCTCCGTTCCAAACTGGACAAACAGTGTGGAAGACCTTTTGACAATTTAACTTGTAGCCATTAGTGACTAGTATATCTCCAGGACTTAGCTTAAGGAAAAGCATTTGAACTTTAGCTTCAGTCTGGAGTTGAGGACCAGCAGCTTCTAGAAGTGCCTTGGAGACAGCACCTCGGATGAGGTTGGCATCATCAGCTATGGTGTTGACAATCACATCAGACTGTGGAGTAAATAGTTGAGATAACCGTTGTTGATTACATATGCAACATATTTATTATATAATAATATATATCAAAATGTTCTGATAATTCTTCTAATTTCCACTTACAGATTCATCCTGGATGTTCCCTTTCCTCAGAATGATTCTGAGACCTTTTGTGGACAGACATTCAAGGGCTCCTGACTTGTCCAAATCGTAGGACTGTGTTCTAGATGGTTGTTTTGAGTTCTGTCTTAGTTCTTCAGCTTCAAACTTCACAGATTCATTTGCTCTATGAACTTGACGTCCTGGCAAACAATCTATATCTAGAAGTTCATCGTCATCACTCCATTCAAGACTCTTTTGCTCTAAAAGGGACATCTTAGGGTTGAAGTCCTTCCAAACTTCCTGAGCTGTGGCATTCAGAGTGCTGGCATCAGTGTCCTCCTGGTCAGTTTCTGTCAATAGGTTTGTGTCATGTTGATGCTCCTGGTCTTCGCCATAAGCACCCAGGTCCTCTTCAACCAATTCTACTATGTGACCTTCCTCAAGCGTGATTACACATTTATGTTCCTTGATCATCATAGCAAACACACTTAGTTGTTCCTGAAAATACTTTTTGGCACCAGGTTTTTTAATTATCAGCTTATCAGTGTGGAGAGCTTCTGCAATTTTCAGAAAATTCTCCTTTACTGGTTGGACATGCATGCGTTCTCCAGACAACCTGACCAATGGTCTTTCTGTATCAAATTGTACCTTCACTTCCAATTTCTGCAAAGCTTGCGGTTGTTTCTCCTGAATGAACTTTATGAAAATATGTGACTTCACTTCAATGACTTCTTCAATCTTTGAGTGCATATTAATAAACTTATCCAGTTTCATGCTGACCTCTGTGACAGGTTCCTTAAATCCAGAAATGACAATGTTGCCCCCATGCTTTGAAGCTTTTATAACCACAGTTTTCTTTTTAGATGTGTTGAAAGTGTTGCAAAGTTGGTCACTGAGGAGGCGCCATTCTGGCTTTTCAATCACATCCAGGTCCCCTAAAGTGATGGTACTAAATGCAAGTATCATTTGAAGACTCTTCTCTGCATCTCTAAGGGCTGCATCTGTACTTCCAGTCAACACAACATCCCCATTTTCAACTTTGTAGACTGCATTGATTCCCTTAGATGTGAACAGATCTTCTGACATCTCATCACAGTCCACTGAGCTCAGGAAGTCCAGCAACGAAGGATCCAATTTCAGAGGCTTTGCTTTTATGCTTAATTTCTTCTCAAGAATCACATTTTTGATGTCAGTAATTTCGATTGGAAGACCAATGAATGTTAACTGATTTTTGTCTTTTTTGTAAGTGAATTTTAGCTCTGGGTATTTAGCCAGGGACATCTTTTGAAGTCCTTCCAGGAGAAGCAATGTGAACATGGCAGGGGACATCTCCATGTGGTCGGAGATACTGCTTTTGTCCCGTTCCATCTGTATTGACGCTTTCTGTAAAACATCTTCCAAAATTGGCTTCAGCATCTTAACATCTTGAGCCACTCCGGCCAGAGTCAGGTCTTGGTTGTCCATCTTTATGAAGGCTTTGTCTTTCACAACTGACCGAATGTCTTTCTCCACTGTAGACCACACGGAGGGATTCACTTCATACTCAAAAACTCCATAGTTGGAGAGTATGTTTCTCAATCTGTCTGCTGTGTTTTGATTCCAGTCATCTATTTGATTCTTGGTTATACCTTTCTGTCTCAGGAGAGTGGGAAGGGGGCTGATCTGGACTTCACATTTGTCCATGTTCACTTGGCAGAAAAGGGAGCCCATCTGATCACAGATGGAAGGTATCAGACCCTTCTTATGGAGGAATTCCCTGACCGCAGGATGGATCTTCTCTGTGAAAGGTTTGGGCAGTGCCCATGTTGGTCTGTCTTTGCCGTATAGGGCTGTACCCAAAGACTGATAGTATGGGTACACTTTGACTTGAGTCTTGCCAATATGGTGGTCTCTGCCCAGAATTCTGTTTATGGCTAAAGAAAAAGAGATTTACAATTATGTATCATAATACATCTTTACCTATTCTGTAAAATTAAAAGCAGAAATTATTTACCTTCTTCCTTCTCAAAGGTGATGATGGCAGCTTGCTCCTCTTGAATCATGGTGATTTCCTTCACGTTTCCTCCCCACTTCTCAAAGTAAAGTTCTAGTAGGTCTGTCGAAGACTGCTTGGGCAAATTTTCCACTTTGACACTTGTACTTCTTTCCAGAACTCGAGCCTTAAGATCGTATTTCTGAAACATTTTGTTCATCTTGCTTGCCATGACAAACTCCTGAGCAACTGGAGGAAGAAAAATTTAATTAACACACCCACACACCCAAAACGTTTTGTAACACTGCATGTTCATTTTATCCTTTTAAATGACATTAAATATAAAAATATATGGAAAAATCCATTGGGACTGATATGTATATTCATTGGTTATTTGGAATCTGCAGGTTATTATTACCATTAACTATTAACTATTTATGTGTACATTTTCAATTCTGAACCCTAAACATTTTCCAACAAAAAGATAGAAATCCAACAAATCTAAATTATCTTTCCTAGCAACATTTAATACATTCATTCCAAATGTCCAGACACCCGGAAATAAAAACATAGTTCTAAGAACCTTCACTTAAGCCATTTCTAAGTCAAGAAGCTAAAATAACTAAGTTTTCAATCCACCAATAGACAGTCAGAGTTGTGAAAGAACACATGAAAGTGGGTGTAACAATGTAAAACCTGCTGTTGAGTAATAAAACCCTTAACCCTTAAGTTGGCTCTCCCCCCGGTGGCATATTAACAAAATTCTGCAAAAAATAATATACACTTATATAACTGCAAGATTTTATTCTACAAATAAAACAAAACATGTCCCGGAAACCTTAAAGAGTCAACTTTTCAAATATATAGCTTGAATCATAGGTATTTGTGAGAGGAGCATAAATAAGCAGAGACACATTTTTCAGAGCGAGTCAGGCAGCTGCACATTTTTCCCACCAAATGATGTCATCTGGTGGTTGTAGAATGTCTGGAATGTGAACTGAACAAAGAACTGTCATCTGAGTGTTTACACCTACCTCATAACTATTCAATCTAAGAATCACTGAATGAGTCAACAATGTCCAGTATACTCAAGGTATGAATAAAGACATTAAGCCACATATTCTGAGGTTTCCAGTGACAGTTTGAGAAATGTCATGAAGTGTTTTCTTTATCCATTCTTAAACAAATGTATAGAAGCTCAGTTTTTGGAACTGCAAAGACATTGTGGTTACAATACCTTTGGGGTTCTTAAAGGTCAAAACAGCTATGTTTGATTCCATTATGCACTCCAGAGAAAACTCTCCGTCAGACAGACCGGTGATGTTCTCCACTAAAATCACAAGGACTGTTCTAGATAGACTGTCTGGCACGTTCTCCAGAAGGACAGAACTGGATGCTGGAGGTACCTCAGGGGTGTCACTCGGACTCTTATCAGGGTCAACTGGAGGCAAAAACAGATACATGATACAGATCAATTCTAATCCTTAATCTCTGCAGCTGCCAAATCAGATGATGAAAATCAGACTCACAATATGGACGTAGACTGATTGGCACCATGGAAATCCTGTGATCAGTCTTGTCCAAAATCCTCTTTACAGCTGAAATTATTAGACAATGGATTATTGACACGAGGGTGAAAGTACTCACTGTTCATTTTAGCTCCACTGACCATAAAGATGCACAGCAACCGACTGTAGTCCATCTGTTTCTCTGCATACTTTGTTCAGCCTGTTATTTAATGGTAAGGACCCTCACAGAGCAGGTGGATCATTCTCAGTGACACTGATGTGGTGGTGGTGTATTAGTGTGTGAGATGTTAATCACTGTGTGCACTCACTGTTCACTCTATTAGACACACCTACTTTGTTGGTCCACCTTGTACATGTAAAGTCAGAGACAGTAGCTCAGTAGTTTGTGTTGGTCCTCTAGTCCTGATGCTGTTGGCTGGTTGGTTCACTACTTTCACTCCATCGGTGATGCTGTGGTGTTTAAAAACATCAACAACTGTAACCACACTAAAACAACACCACCACGTCAGTGTCACTTTGAATGCTGCACCTCTGTGGGGGTCCTGAATATTGAAGAACAGGCTCAAGAAAGTATACAGAGAAACAGATGGACTACAGTGTGTAATTGTGCACCTATATGGTCAGTGGAGCTAAAATGGACAATGAGTGGAGATACAAGGAGGTGGTCTTAATGTTAATGTCTTAATGTAATTGAACTGCATTCATGTTTATCCCAAACAGAGTAAGTATGAACGAGTAGGCAAGACGAATCTGACTAATCTGTTCACAAGGCATCTCTGCAATCGTACCATCAGGTGACTGGTAGGTTATAATAGCAGCTTTCTCCTCTGTAATTGTGCTGATCATCTCTATTGGTCCACCCCATTTCTCAAAGTACATCTTCAGAAGGTCCACACTGTTATCAGCATCTGCAGGTATGTTGTCCGCTCTCACGCTTAAGGCTACACCTGCCACATGATATACAGAGATGTTCCTATATCAGTGTTTTATGCTGTATAGTAGCTTTTTGTAATGTTTGTTTATTTACGTTGTGTTTTGTAAAGATGTGAAAACAATTCCTCACCTGGTTGCACCAAGCTGGCTGTCACATCACTTCCTGCTTCAGCCTAAAAAAGGATAAACCTGATCAACAGTCCCTGTGGTATTTATTATAAATTTAGATTAATGACTCATGGCAGGTAACATCGGCACAGGTGGGGCTGTTTTAGAGAAGCATGAATAGATACTCAACACTCAGTATACTCTCCGTCACCCTTTCATAATTTAATTACAAAAGATATGTTTATTTTGTGTTTATATATTTTTTGTTATGATGTTGATCAGTTTGACACATAAGTTGGTTGGCAGAGTAATATGATGATCAGTAGTAGTGTTGGCACTGTGGGCAGCTGCTGGGCATCTCCATAAAGCTTGTCAGCAGACAGAAGCATGAAGTGCTCTAAAATCTGGGCTGTGTTGACTCTGGACTAAACACAGTAGACCAACACCAGCAGATGACACGACACCTCAAACCATCACAGACTGCAGAGACTCACACTGTACTTCAGACAGCTTGGAGTGTGTGTCTCTCCACTCTTCCTCCAGACTCTAGGAGCTGATTTACTAATGAAATGCTAAACTGAGTCTGAACAGAGGACTTTGTACTGAGTGACAGTCCAGTTCTGTGTCTCCTTAGTCCAGGTAAGACACTTCTGATGTCTGTTGTCTCAGGGTCAGGGGTGTTGATATTAGGAATGTGGCAGCTGTAGCTCTGAGAGATACACAGTATTTATACTCTAATAGTCATTTACTCACAATCACATATCATCATTTCTGGTTTTCATGAGCTCTAAGTCATAAAAACATATGCACAATGAATATACACATATGAAAGTTTTCCTTTTTGAATTAAAGTAAGAACAAAAATAAACTTTCAGCATATTGTACTTGTATATTGATGTGGCACTAAACAGTAGTGACTCATGGCAGATAAATTCAACATGGGTGGGGTTGTTCAGAGTCATGCCTTCTCCTGTCCCATAGACACTCACTATGGTCTTCCCAGCCTAGCTTCTTGCAACATTGTCATTTCAGCAACGTACCTGTATTCTGCCCCTCAGATGAGAAGTGCAGATACAAAGAAAGCTCTGAGTTACTTATTATCTAACTAAGTTAAACAGTCACTAATCCTGACGATGATTCTTGCTTTGTTTACTCAAATGTTTGCGTGGCAGATCCATAATGGATATGATAGAAGATCTAAACATCTATGAGTCTGCTTCTCATAATCAAACAGTAAACATGAACAACACTTACTGCTCCACTGGGCTCTTCTGTCAGACCCTTGGCATCATCATGTTTAAACACCTTCAGTTTCACCAGCTGATGCTCAATGGTTACAGAGTGATCCTGCTTAGCCAGAACTTGATCCTGGGCTGTAAATAAAGGCAGAAGGTCATCACTATTGTCAGCAGGGACACTGCCAGGGATTTTGGGTTCCATTAAGAGCCCCATCACCCCAGAGGGTCCCCTTGGTGAATGCGAGGGTGGGGAACAAAGTGAGTGTGGTGAACATCACTTAATTTAGAAGAACATTGACTTTAGTTACATAACACTAATGTAGTGGCAAAGTCTACCCTGTCTTAGTCTGACAGTGTGTTGTTTGTTAGTTTACATTTTCCACGTGCTGTCTTGGCTCCGCCCACATCATCGCTCACTTAGTGTCATGATTCAATGTCTTGAACTCTCATTAGATCTGGCTTTGGAAGTGGGCTCTTATATACTTCTGCACAAGCAAGTATTTACACTAATGATAACATATTAGAATAGTTTTTCCTGAAGCACAGGTACACAGCAAGGATGCTCATTATCCACTAATTTATTTGCAATTGCATTAGAGCCTCTCTCTATAGCCTTAAAAACATCCCCTGCTTTTCACTGCATATTCAGGAAAGTTTATCTCTCTCTGTACATAGATGATCTTGTCCCAGATAGCCAAATTATTCTGGCCCACATCTGGCCCTCATTTTCATTTGGCCCACTTGCCACATGGATTGACGGCACTTGGGCAGATCACTCCCGGTTGCAAGTAAACCTCTCAGGATAAATATTAAAACACTTTAAAGTCCTCAAACAAAAGATGGCTTAGCTCTACCTAACTTCCCTTTTTACTATTGGGCAGCCAACATCCAAAAACTCATATTTTGGCTTCAGACTCCTACAGTTGATTGGTGCCTCATAGAAGCCTCATCATGCCAACACTCCTCACTCCCTGCTTTAGCCCACTCCTCTATAACCCCTGCCAAAAAATCCTATTGTTGGTTCCACTCTTTGAATATGGTCCCAATGTCATTCACATATTAAAGCCTCGATTTGTGTCTCACTACATGCCCCCATCAAAAACAATCATTTCTTTCCTTCCTGTTTCATATCTTGGGAAAATCAAGGCATAGTCAAGCTCAAAGACCTGTTTGATAAGAATACAAAGATTTTCTTTAGCTTTTCTGCTCGATGTAATAAATGTAAATTCATCAAAGAAATCTATGTTGATATTTTTAAGCTAGAGACTTTGACATAATCAGAAAGGGCTAACTTCTCAGTTATACAGCTATAATTTAGCTCAAGATGATAACAGTCCAGCTCAGAAACAAAGGCTCGGCTGAGAGGCAGAACTGGAAAGCAAGTTCAGTGACAAATGGCAGGAAGGTGCTTCACGTCAGGTTCATTTATTGGCTTCTTGTGCATGTCTAAAGCTCATTCAATTTAAAGGTTTACATAGAGTTAACTTTTGCAAGAATGTACCCCCCATAGAGCAGGTGATGGCATGGCTGCTGATTTGACATATATTTTGGGCATGTTACAAAATCCAGGCCTATTGGATCTCTGTTTTCAAAGCGTTATATAAAATTATCAATGTCAACAAACCATTTATGGGACTCCCAACACCAGTTTGCAACTAACCTCCAAACAAACTGATAATATTGCATTTGCATCTCTTATAGCTCAGCATAGAATACTATTACAATAGAAGTCTACTCTACATGGTTCAAAACAGATTTTATTTTTAATTACAAAAACATTTATTGAATATATTGAGTCTGTCAGACCTCCCTACATACCGACCAACATAAAAGTCATAGTTGGTTATTAAATACTAATAATTATAATTATAATGGAGCTTTAAAGCCCTTCTTTTACGGTGGCCCAGAGGTGTCAGGTAAAATACAAATCCCACAACACAAATTTCTTGTTTATAAACATACTATATGTTGAAAATATATAATTTAAAAATATATTTAGTAGTATTATTTATTTGATTTTATTTCTTACACTTTTTTCTAAATCTATTTGTGATTTTATACTTTATCAGTTTTCAAGATATTACCTATTCTTCTTGTGTTCATTGTTCATAATAATTTGTGAAAAATATAAAAATAGAAGTTACATCTCAGTGCTGCATCTGCCTCCTCCATCCCTTTCTGATAATGGCAGACATCACCTCTAAATGTGGCAGCTTTAATATATGTCTTATTAAGGTGACATATTTTATTATAAAATCTGAATGATTTGATAGTTTGTACTTCATCACTGTAAGGCACATAATATTCTACAACTGTTATAATAACAATTACAGCTTTTCATGAAATTAATAACATATATTGTTTTAAATAAAAATCTGTTATTGTGAGCATTAAAAGCTAAAGTTGATGAAGTACAACTTGGGGAACATTGTGACAAATTATTCCAAAAAAATTATTTGATCAGTAAATGCTGAGACACATTAAAGTTGCCAGTTTAAGGGTGCTGTATGCCATCTGGGTTGCCTTTGATTAAGATATTTTAACATTTACAGATGTTCAAATGATCTAATGATTTCATTTCAACAACCACACCAAAATAATAACATGGTCTGCGATGTGTAAAGTAATCAGCATTGGAAAAGATGATTTAGTGCTTGGACCCCGTGATCGCTATTTTCTGCAACGTCACAGTTACGTCACTTTGTAGACGGTCCCTTAGCTTTTCGTAGTTCTCGTAACGCAGAACATAGAAAGTAAGTGGTTTGTGTAAAAAGCTGGGTTATGATTGATTGTCTTGCTTGCCAACATTGACCATTAACACAGGTTGGCCATTCTGGACGGATCGTTTGAAAGCTCGGACTGGATCTGGCCCACTTTGGGCCACACAGTACCAGAACTCAGGTTACATTAACGTCATGTTTACAGTAATAACGCACTTGTAGAAGTTTATAGCAGAGTACTCACTGTGTGCTGATCTGAAGAGAACCGAGGCGGTTCTGGTCTGCTCACAGAACTGGACCACACAGTCTCCTCCCTGAGATTTCTTCTTGCTTTGAAAGTAAATCTGCAGTTTAGCTGTGAGGTTCTTAACGCTGCTGGGGGGCCAGTCTGCCTCCACAGTGAGGGGCTTACAAGAGTCCTCCATCTCTCCTCTTCTCTCTCTCTATCTCTCTCTCTCACTCCTCAAAGTGTGAAAGGAGGAGCTCACACTCAGCTCACACTCACAGCTCTTTCACTTTCGTTTCTTCTGCTTCTGTGTTTTAGTTCAGTAGTCAGAGAGGAGGGGAGGGAGGATCCTTTAGGAGAGAGAGAGAGAGAGAAAAGAGGGAGAGAGAGAGAAACGGAGAGAAAGAAAAATGGAGGAAGAGAGAGGAAGAGAGTTAAGTTCAAATTAATCAACAGATGATGGGGATCATTTATTTTTACCTGTTCAGTCTTCCGGCTGGTCATGACTGAATTGCTCTTGAGCAAGCCACCTAACCTCCAACTGCTCCCCAGGTGCCATGGGTAGGGCTGCCCACCTGTCACACTCTGCCCCCAGCCTTGCCCCTAACTCCCTTTTGTGCGTGGCCTGTCGATAAGAGCCTCGGCTACATCTTTATTTTACAGTCACAGTCTTTTGGTTTAATTGTGTTTACTATGAATAAAACTCATGTTTTTGGATCTCACTACCAATTCGGGCACATGTTCTCACAGGCTAGTGTGTGTGATATATGGATGGGTATGAGTATGAGTCACCCAAACAAAGTCGACTATGTTCTTCAGTCTTCTGGTAGAACCTCAGATCAGTGCCATATATCACAGTCTACCAGACGTCTGTAGACTGACTGTCTTAATCTTTACAACCAGACAGTCAGGACCTCGTCCACCACCCTCCAAAAATAAAACATCACACCAGAGAAATCCTTAAAAGTGCCTCCAGAAACCTTTTCTTTGAAAACCCTTGAAGCAGAAAACACTTTCTGGAGCTCTGTCTTAAACAGTCTCTTGAAATAAAACCTTAATTTCGATTAAGGAACCCTGAAAACAGTGGAACCTCTTTCTTTAAGGAGATGATCAAATGATGTGAAAGTGTTATGTCTAATAAATGTTATATTTAAAAAAAATAAATTAATAATAAATTTAAGAAGAAAAATGAGAGAGATCATAAGTCAGTAATGTCGGCTCCATGATTCCACAATAAAATCTAATTTGGTACAAAATTATTAAAAAATTACAAATCCAATTTCCAATTATAGATTACAGAGTGCACAGTACTTTGGGACTGTAAAACGTTGAACTTTCTCGTAACAAAACTACGGACTATTTTTAGTCTATATTGAGCAGTACATTGGATAAAAGCATTAAATTAGTAAATGTAATTAAATAAAAGTAATGACTTAAATTAATTAATTAGTCTGGAAACAATATTAGCTCAGATATAAAAATATCTCCTTGACTTTATAATTAGATTATTGCTCTGTAGTACAACATAATGAGCAAGAGATGGCAAACTTTAACAAGTGCTGAATTTCCTTCACTTTCCTGTTAAGTTTTAAAGGGGCCATAATGTACATTTTACATACATTTTATTTTTATCATGTGGCCCACTAATCACATTTCTGCTCTTTTGTGTACTAAAAACAGTCCCAAGCTCATGTTTACTAAATGGATGTTGAAATGAAACACATGGTGAGAGGTTACATCTTTGTTTGACTCTACTTGCAGGCCCGTAGCCAAGGGGGGTGCGTGGGGTGCGTTCGCACCCCCCCACAGAGCCAAAAACGTCCACCCTAACCAATGCTGTACAGACAAAGTTGTATGTTAACATCTAGATGCATGTTGCTTCTGTACATGCAAGCAATGCATGTGGCTGTCTTCAATTTCATTTATTCCTTTAATCTTGAGTAACTCATTGTCCCCTCTCCCAAAATGGTACATCCCTATGCCCTAATTAATCAGGTCACAAATTAGAATTTGTCCTATATGGAATATAATGAAGAATTACCCCTCTCCAATGCCCAAAATGCACCTGAGACTATCTAAAAAGGCTTCAGCTTCCGTACCCCCCAGCCTCACTGGCTTCGGCCTTTCGGGCCTCGCCTTTCCCCAAAACAGGTTTACTTTCTTACAAAAAGCACCCCCCCCCAACAGAAGCTGGCTACGGGCCTGGCTTGTCTGACAAGTGATCTGCTGCTGATTATAAATATCTCACCAGCTGGATCAGGTTTAAGGGGAAACCCATCTCCAGCATGGTTATCCACAACTGGTCATGTTGTACCATGTCGAACAACTTTGTGAAATTAATTAAAAATTCCCAATTTTCCCTACAGACCTCATGGAGCTTATTCACCATTGTCTCTCCACCAAACCTGAGCAGTTCAACTACTATGTAGTATAAGATGGT
>BRDA01067127.1:0-24462 GCA_036984385.1 Crenuchus spilurus | reverse complement strand
ATAAAATATTGACATTTGCCATCTCCACATCATTGCATTGTTTTTATTCACAATTTGTTTAGTGTCCCAACTTTTTTGGAATCCGGTTTGTATAAGCATCAGCATTTCTGCTTCTGGTTTATAGATAAAATATAGATATAGTTTATTTTCTGCATGGTAGAGTTTTAATTGTGTGGATGCATTGTGATGAACTGTGTTCACAGACAGTGGTTTTCAAAAGTGTTACTGAGCCCATGCAGTTATTGCACTACAGCAAAAAAAAAGAAACAACAGGAAACAAAGGCTGAGTAAAAACGAGAAACAAAGCCAGAGAAACAAAGAGAAATAATGCCAGAGAAACAAAGCCAAAGAACAATTGAGAAACAAAGCCAGAGAAACAACGAGAAACAGCTAGAAACAAAGCCAGAGAAACAACAAGAAACAAAGCCAGAGAAACAATGAGAAACAAAGCCAGAAAAACAACCTGAAACAAAGCCAAAGAACCAATAAGAAACAAAGCCAGAGAAACAACGAGAAACAAAGTCAGAGAAACATCGAGAAACAAAGCCGGAGAAACAAGGAGAAACAAAACCAGAGAAACAACGAGAAGCAAAGCCAGAATGAACAAAGAATTCATGGGTGGATGCTTTGTTTTTTTGCAAAATCCGTGGGCATGCTGACAAAAACTGGGAGGATGAATGATAACTGAGACAAGAATTCCCCCCCAAAAGTTACCAATAACTAAATTGTACAATTACCATGGCCATGATAAACGAGGTTCCTCTGTACCGATTTTCGATGTGTGCTTCATTTACAGACATTTCTTCAGATTCTCTGAAAATTTTCATGATATTATAGATGATAAATTGTTGCACATTATACTGAACCCCTCCCAATCTACATAAGGAAGAATTAATACTCAAAGGATTTATACGCTGGGTTTTTTGTTAGTTAGTTTGTTTTGCATTACACAACTTTATCTGTCTTTTGTTACTGCTGTCTTAACTTCTTGAAATGTGTTGCTGGTATAAAATTCACATATTTTTCCTTTCATATTCATAAAATATATGTTTCAGAATTGGTGCTCCTATGTTCATATGTAGACAGCACACACTGGGAAAAAGTGAAAACTCCTGATGACTTGAGCCTTTCAAAGCCTTCGTTGTGTATTCCTTGACTGCTCTGAGAAAATGCACTACCCAAGACTGCAATTTGTCTGCTGTGCTGATAATCTTGAAGCTTCCATCACAAAGCAGAAACCAAACACACTAGTGTCGCAACCCCTACAAACACTTCGGCTGTATAATCAAGTGTCCTTCTGCCATCATATGTGCGCTGCATGCAAATGAAGCCTGCCGAGTTTCCGAATCAGAGAAAAAAAAACTCTGAAAGCAAGACAAGCACATTTATTATGTTTTGGAGAGATGGCTTGAAAGTACTTTCCCAGAAGGTTTACGGGTTTTTTGTCAAGGAAACATCTTTAAGGTCTTTCTGTTAGAGTTGTAAAGTTCAGCAAAGTCATGTAAAAATTGGAAAAAGTGCCATATTACCCTCATCTTCCATGAGTCTGTGGCCTTAGGTGCACTCTTAGAGAGTTTAATGCCATGCCAAAATGAAACTTACAGGTGCATCTCAAAAAATGAGAAAATAATCAAAAAAGTGAATTTATGTCAGTAATTAAATTCAAAAAGTGAAACTCTGTGTTTATTTCTTTTAATGTTGATGATTATGTTCTACAGCCAATGAAAACCCAAAAGTCAGTATCTCAAAACATTAGAATATTATATAAGACCAATTTAAAAATTATTTTAATAAATACATTTTGTATGTACAGTATATGCACTCAGTACTTGGTCAGGGCTCCTTTTGATACTACATCAATGCGGCGTAGCATGGAGGTGATCAGCCTGTGGCACTGTTGAGGTGGTATGGAAGCCCAGGTTGCTTTGATAGCGGTCTTCAGCTCATCTGCATTGTTGGGTCTGGTGTCTCTCATCTTCCTCTTGACAATAGCTCATAGATGCTCTGTGGAGTTTAGGTCAGGTGAGTGTATTGACCAGCACAGTGATACTGTGGTTATTAAAGCAGGTGTTGGTACTTTTGGCAGTGTGGGGAGGTGCCATGTCCTGCTGGATAAATGAAATCCACATCTCTATAAAGTGTCAGCAGAGTAAAGCATGGAGTGCTCTAAAATGTCCTGGTAGATGCTGCACTGACTGTGAACTTGATATAACAGTGGACCAACACCAGCAGATGACATGACTCCCCAAACCATCACTGATCAATGAGATTCTAATTTTTTTGAGATACACCTGTATGTGAAGTGTAACGTGGGACCCCAGCTAAGTGGGATGAACTAAGACAGAAGGTGAGTGCAGGTAAACAGAAAGACTGTATTATAAAGAAAAGTAAATAAAACTCAGGAAGAAGACAACTAAAACTAAGAAACAAGACAAGAACTCAAACAGGATCAAGATACACACTTAAGCAGGGCTAGAACTGAAACACGGCTAAGACTCAAACAAGGCTAGGACTAAACATGAAAATACTCAAACGATACTTGCACTGGAACATAAGACATACAACAAGTCAATAGAACTAGACAAGAAACAAAATCAGCCAAGACAAACTCTAACAGAAACACTGAATATACTCAGAACAAAACACTAAAGAAGAAACCAAACCCTCAGACTATGAACATGAACAGAACCGTAGACAAGATAAAAGTAACTAAAGAACAACAGAAGGAAACCCACAAACCATAGAATAACATACCAGACTGAAGACAAATATGAAAAACAGTCGTGAAAGAGAATATAATGAAACAACGCTGAGCGTGGATAAACCGGAGAGTGCTTCTTTTAAACTGAAACGCTAATGACAAAATGCAAAACCGGTGAGTGCGATTAGAGGAGGTGATGTGAACTGGAGAGGTGCATGGTGGGAAATGTAGTGCGTGAGTGAATGGGTGAATAGCGACATGATGGGGCTGAACCAGGAAGTGCACTACGGGTGTGAGGGAAAAACCAAAATACAGGCGAGGGAGGAGTAGAAGGGGAAACCAAAACAAAACAGACAGACTCAGGACATACACAACATGAAGAAAGGTAATAAAATCAAAGATGAATCATTATTTACAACTTTTGAAGTGTTCCAGGTTACCTGTCCAATACTTCCTAACTTGCAAACTACAAAAGATGTATGAGGGTGAAGACAAGCACAAGCCTCCTCCAGTGCATCTGATATGGCCAACCGCCTCTTTTCCAACTGCAGTTGATACACCGTCACTGGGGAGCCAATGTGCTCGGAGGAAAGCACAAGATCCCCAGCTCTGATGGACCAATCAGTAGACTCCTGAGCCTGTGGACCCTCTGGTGTGAAAGTGATGGGGAGAGAGTGCCATCTACCCACCCAGAGAGAGCACAGCCAATTTTTGCTCTCTCAGGCCTTTGTCGATGGTGAACAGAATGACTGGGATTCAAACTAGTGATCCTCTGGTCATAGTGTCAGCGTCTTAGCCCGCCGAGCCACTCGGGGCCCCAACTATACAGACTTTGCCCTAAGTGCACTAATCTTAACCTTATAAATTGTGCCCTGAGAGTGCTACTGTACTGCTACAGGTGACTAACATCCAGTTCTCACCAGTTCTTACTTCCTGCTTAAATATCCTATTTCACATGGAAATGTCATCATAAGTTTATAAATTAGCTGATTTTCACTTAAACCCCTATTTTACAATAGAAACAATGCATAAAGCAAGCTGTTAGTACTCTGTGACTCTTAATTCTTACCCAATATTAGCATGTATTTATAAGGGATTTTACATATTCATGTTTCCATGTGATAGGCAAGTAAATTGAACTTTGCCATTGTCTTTATATCAACATTTTGTCACTTAAACACACTTTATATACACAATATTTGAGCATAGTCCAGAGATAACAGTCCTTGGACAAAGGACTTTGTGTATCATAAAGTTCTTTGTGCTTTTCAGCTTTAATAATGTGCTATGTTTGACCAGTCTTGACTGGGGTTAGCTGTTTTGCCTGGCATTTTTGCCCATTTTTTGATTAGCAACTCAGCAGTTAATTTGGTCATTAGCTCAAGCTTGAGGTTTGTCCTAAAACTACTGAATAAAAGTAGAGCTGTTTTCATTGAATTGTGGGAATAGATTGCATGATACAGCTACCTGGCAACTGCAAATAATAATGGATAATTAGCACCAATAGCATCTTTTTACCCTTGATGTGTGCACAACTGCTGGAGTGCTTCATGCCAGTGCAAAGTGGCCAGTGCAAAATTGCAGTAATTAACATAGGCATATAGGAGCATTGCATGTGGTTCAAGTGGCACAGTTACCATGTCCAGTGTAAAATTGGAGTAAGAAAATGAATGCTTAAGCCATTCATATTTTAGAGGAGGCTAGGTCCAACTCTACCAACTCTGATTATGTTAACCCTACGTGCCCCAAGCAGGGGTTTCACTGTGGAAGTTCTCTATCCCTGCCCATGCAGACAGACGTTTGGGAGCACGTAATTGTAATTTGTTTTAAAATGAGCACTTATGACAGGCCCCATCTCTCTTTCCCTCACCGACTCTGTTTCACTATAACTGTTCACTCTATAATGGTCCTTCCTTGGAGCACTGTTCTGGAAAAGCAGATGGGGGTATAAATTAGCCTCAGCATGTGTCAGCAATAAAACGCCACGCTGCCAAGCCACAAACAGCTGGACTGGGAGTACCGACCCACAACTCACAATAGTACTGAGCTGAACTGGAACCTGATGGCTTTGGTGCAGTGCTAGCACAGTGATATCCATATGGTTAAACCTCACCAATGTTTGTAAGGGGAAGTATACTTGCAGATGCTATCACTGAAAACTTATTTTAATAGCCAATAAATTCTTATACCAGCAAAACAATATTTATGTGGTCAAAAATGAAACAGTCATCTGTCTTTTTGGCTGATATGATTGTGACTGAATATGATGGGCAGTTCTCAGATGACACTGTTTTAATTCACATAAGTTAATAATTTAAAAAATTAACTTTAACATATAGTACCAGAGGAAGAGAATTTTAAAGGTTTTGTTAGTTTTTGAACAGTTCATGAATATTCAATATAGGAACAAGAAAACACATGTCATTTCTCATTAGTTAAGCTTTAGATATAAAACCACATACAATTAAAAACTGCAATGACCAGTATGTAGCCAACGCCTCTGTTTATTCAGTTCTGAGCTCAAAAGTTTTGGCTAGAAATGTTTAGAGTGTGTTTTCACAATATTCAATTCAATTCAATTCAATTTATTTATAGAGCACATTTAACAGCCAGGGCTAACCAAAGTGCTGTACATTGAGCAATAAAAATTTATTAAAAATTAAAAATAAAATCAACATATATGTATAGGTAAAGCACTACATCAATAAAGAAAACGTAATAAAAGGAACAGAATAAAATTTACAACTAAAATAAACATCTTAAAATGTTATGTTTAAGCCGAGATTGAGGCACAGTTAAAAGGAATTTATTTGAGGACCTAAGCATCCTTTGTGTCTTATAGGAGCTTAACATATCACTGATGTACGGTGGGGCCATGCCATGGAGCACATATATCAGAATATATCAGCACATCTGAAAATAGGTTTTTGGAAAGTCTAAGTTTAGAGCAGATAAATAAAAGTCAAAATATAGGTTTATGACACTCTTACTGTTTTGACACTGTTGTTGTGTTTATGCTGAACAAAAGCTTGTGTGACACTTTTGAAATAAATAATATTAGATGGGAGTAATTTGTAAAAAGTCAGGATGTGTCAAACTACATCAGAGTGTCTGAAACTCCCTCAAACTCCAGAGAGTTAAGAAGCTCTTTCTTTTCATTATTTCTATTTCAACATGATATCCTCATTCTTAATGCTATGGGTGGAATATTTTTCTTTTTCTTTTTTTTTTTTTTTGCATAATCACAGTCATGTGGGAAAAATATCGATCCATCCATCCAATCATTATCACACCCGCTTAATCCTTATCAGGGTCATGGTTAGTCCCCTACCCCTTCACTGGGCACAATGCAGGGCATTACACTATTCAACAAAGCCCAGGACAGGGCGCCAGTCCATCACTGGGTGACACACATTACACACACACACACACACACACACACACGCACACACACACACACACACACACAATGTATATTTAACAAACTGAAATACAATATTGTATTCCATTCCTTTAAATATTTAGTCATTTATTAAGAAATATAAGCACATGTCTATAGATAATGATGGTAATTTTTGCCAAAACAAAAAAAAATTTACTTTATCATTTATTTACCAAAAAATTAAAAAAGATACAAATCCCTTCTGAGGAAAAAGTTAGGGCACCATATGACCTAATAGATGTTATTTCCCCCTTTGGCTGAAAAAGCCTCAATTAGATTATTATTATTTTTTTATATTCTTCATTTATAAATTATTTTACAGACAGTAGAATGGCTCTTTTATAACAGTTTTGAGATTTTTTACAAATTTTCCTAGACTCATATTTCTGTATAGACTTCTTTCTGAAGGCCTCAGAGGACCCATAGCTATGTCATTATGGTGATACCACTCACATCAACAATCAATACAAAAACATACTAAATGGCTGAGATCTAAATAAAACGGGGCATGTATAATGCTGTATTAATTCATAATTTATTCATTTTTACTTATTCTAATGTTAAGTACTAATACATTTGGAGTTGTCCTCCAAGAAAATTGCATTCAGATCAAATGTCTATGTTTAAACATGTTAAAAAGACAAAGATTTCCATGGGGTGCCCTAATTACATGACTGTAAATGGTTAAGTATGGTAAACAAAGAAAGAGTGGTGATGTGAAGTGCTCCATTCATGAGAAAGTTTTCCCCTTAAAAGCTACTTCACAGAAATACATGGATTTACAATACTTTAAAGCATATTCCTTGACACAGCTGGAAAATTGATATTAGAAAAATCAGGGTATTATACACATTAACAGATGAATAGATGAACCCTTTCTGTTTTATATTGTAAAGTGCACAGTCATGTAGTCATGTTGTGGAGTGTAATTCCAGATCAGTTTGTTTAATTTTGGCAAGTCTTGGTAAATATGGCCTATAGCATGCACCCCCTGCTCCTTCTGTTAGGAAAAGGCTCTGCATGAAGTCACCAGGCTTCAAAGCAGGGAGAGAAATTGAGCCAGATGTCAGAGGAGCTGAGGCAAAATTCAGCCATAATATCACTTTAGAAACCCCACATCTGAACTGAGGGGATGTGGAGTGCACAGAGAGTTCAAACAACTCATTCATTCACTTGGCTTATTCAAATGGCAGGCATGTGAGTCACCTCCTGAAATTCATATTTGAGCTTAAATCTACAAAAGCAAAAAGAAACAAAAGTGTGCTATCATTAAAACAATGCAAGGAACTGCTACTGATGTGACAATGCAAGGAACTGCTACTGATAATGTCCAAATGGGATTGTTTATGAAACCAAAAAAAAAAGCATAGAGCATCAAAAAAGTCATACAGCATTAAAAACCACATAATCAGACTATTTGAGATGACTAAAATTATTCATTCTCAAATCATATTTACATATTTTAATTTCAATTTGTTTAGAACTAGTGATGTGAAGCTAACATTGCTAACACTAGAACTCAAAAGTCACCTAAATAGCCCAGCTGTTTGTGTAAAAATACATAATCAAACTTTCTCTCAACTTGCTCAGACCTCAAGTGTTGATTCATAATCAAGGTCTCACAGACTAGTCATTGTATTGTGCTGTGCACTTTAAAATAAATGACATTAAACTTGTATCTGTAGCTGTATTCACCATCTCAGGTAATTCAGAGCAGGAAGTCCTGGAGTTGAATCAGTTTTAGTACTGATGATTGTCATAAATATGGTTCAAGGGGCCTGAGAGAGCAAAAATTGGCCACGCTCGCTCTAAGTGGGTAAGATGGCACTCTCTCCCCAGCTTTACTAAGTAATGCTGGCTGGCTCAGGCATCTGCCAGTTGATACATCAGATCTGGGGATCCTCTGCTTTCCTCAGAGCGTGTTGGCAGCCTGTCAGCAATGTATCAGCAGAAGAGTTTGACTTCATATGCATCCGAGGAGGTCATTGTTAGTCTGCACCCTCCTAGTGTCAGTGACATTACAAGTGATAGGGAGAGTCACACATTAGCAAGAAACGGCAGAGCCAATCTGTGATCTTGTAGGCGGCCTAAAGGGAAACCGGCTTGGATTTCTGATGGGTCCTGCTCGCCCAAGTACATTTAATAGAGCGTAATATCTCACTCAAGCGAACCGAACGGAATAGTGGCAGGTCGAGACTAGTTTGTGAATGAAACGCTTCTCAGGTAAAACAAAATCACGGACGTTTGTGAAATTCTGCCCGGATGTGTATTTAAAGCCTCAAAAAGAGGACATGTCCAGGTAAAAGAGGACGTCTGGTCACCCTACTTTAATTAAGATCTCATTGAGCACAACCAGATTGAGACTGGGCTATTTATTGTATTTGTTAGCAATGTTAGCCTCCCAGTTACAACTCTAAACTAGAGAAGCAAAATTTGGCCTCCAAACATTACTTATCTGGTTAACTAGACATAGATCAAGTGGTTAAGTAGAATAACTAGTACTAGATCCACTTTTATAGTTAACAGCAATAGAGCATCAGGATTGTTACTTGATGCTCTTAGGTTTTGTGTTGTTTTCAAAGAGAAGCCCAATCTTGCCCAAAACCATGAGTTAATTTGCTTGGGAAAGCGTGTCCAGACAAGCTGTTGTACCATGGACCACATAAAACATTTGTTTTGATCAAGCATTTATTAGAGACAGGTTGTAATTTGCCTATGCATGAGGAACTCTTAGACAGTTTGTTGTTGGAGATGAGGAACACCAGTCATGCATGAGTGTTTAAAAAGTTATGAAAGGTTAAAGACTTTTATAAAATAGAACTTAAAAAGGTTTGTAATATTCCTCTGTTTGACATTCTGCAACATATCATACAGTGTTGTGATATAACATTGAGATTTAGAGTGCAGTGGTGATTCCAGTGCCCCTATGGACTTTTGGGGCCCCATGCACAGTGTGTGATCTGCATGGGTGGAGCCTTGGCCCTGCTTAAAAAGTTATCTTAATTAGAATGTGTGTAAGCTGTTGAAAAAGAGCATTTTGATCTCATTTTTACAGACATAAAACTTTAAGTGACTACCATCCATGTCCCAACCACTGACCCTGCTGTCCTATAGTTATTCCCTTGATTTCAAATGCATTGTTGGTAATTATTCATAGTATTCAGTAAACCATGTTTATAGAACTATTTTGTAAAATAATTAAAAGTCATCAGAAATACAGATTTGCATGTGTTGATATTTCACCTCAGTTCAGCTTACAGGACTCTTTACTGGACACACACTGAATGCAATTCAAAACATTGGTTATTGAAGTTAAGGAGGACGGAGCGAATCACTGGACTCCAACTGGGGTTTACATACATTTTAAAAATGGCCTTCACCTCCACTTCAACTTTATCAGCCTCTGCCAGGAGAGGGTTTGCCATTTACCTGTGTGAATGGGAAGAGACTTAAGTGCTCAGGTTTGGAAAGTCTGGCCGGTGCATTATTTGGTCAGCTAAATTGATTTATTGGGTCTTCTGCGAAGTATATGCTGTCCCCAAGGATATTTAAAGAATTAGAATAGGTCAGTTATTCAATAGCTCTAACTGTGGGGAATGGAATGGGATTTGAAGGTGTGTGTGTGTATGTGTAGGTGTGTGTGCATGCGCGCGTGTGTGTGTGTGGCAAACACATTCACAGTTAAAGGAATAGTTCAGAGAAATATCATATTTATTCAATTGAATTCAGAGTTCAGTGAAAATTTCACATTTCCCCATAAACCTTGTTTGTTGTCTGAAGTTTTACTCTGGAGCTGTGAGGCTAGTGTAGCTAATACATAATGAACATCAATTAGCATGGTGCCAAGTGCATGCCTAAGTCATCTACATACAGTTTCCTGTTGTTCAGTGATCTCAAATGGCCTTAGATTGAGATTATGAATTATTAATTGATTATGTGGTTTCTGACATGTGATATTATTAATTGTTGCTAACTTGTGTTTCAACATTGTGTATACTGTACATTTTCTATAGAATAACTATAGAATAATAGTTTTACATACAGAACACAATGAGAAATAAATATAAAAGTATAAATGACCATTTAACATCACTCTTAGTTTACGCTCTGTTTTAGAGTGTGCCAGTGTGGTCCACCCTTTGTTTTGTACAATTGATCTCAGGGTTCTCAGCCACTATTTGTTTTCACATCTGTTTTCAGGTGGTAGTGCTACATGCCATCGCTTTAGTGTGACTTTGTTTTGAGCATTGTCAATAAGGAACAATGAGAAACAAAGCCAGAGAAACAGTGAATGTGTGCGTGAGTGATGAACACCTGTTTGGATGTTTTGTTTTTGCAGAATTAGTGTCAAGTCACGTGGGCACACTGTCAAAACCCAAGCAGATGAGCGATAATAACAAAATTTCCTAGAAAAAAGTCAACACTCCAACTGTACGATAACCAAGGTTCCACTCTATTTTGAAAAAGCCCATTTGTGTAATTACAAAAAGGTAAACTGTCAGACTGTCTGCTTTTGCTGTCATTTTTTTGTGACTGAAACATCACTATACATGTCATGAATTTAAAATGTATGACAATTTATCATTTTGAATTAAATTATGAATACAGAATAACTTTTTCATGACATTTAGATTTTTTAAGGCTGCACTTGTAATGCTTGGCCATAGGAAAAATAATATGTGCATAAGTGAAATCACAATAAGGTTTTATTATTAGACAATATGACACAGGATCCCAAGCTATAACAGCGAACAGGCTAACTTGGCTACTCAGATCAATCAATCAATCAAAATGTATTTATATAGAACTTTTTACAAATGGACTCTGTGACAAAGCAGCTTTACATAATTAGTATCAGACAATTTGAATCTAAGCCCGATGTGAGCAAGCTGAAGGCAACAGTGGCAAGGAAAAACTCCCTCAAGGCTGGAGGAAGAAACCTTGGGAAAAACCAGACTCACAAAGGGGATCCATCCTCCTCTGATCAAACTACTGTTAGAGATTTACATACTTAGTTAAGTCTGACATTGTGCTATAGTGTAAAACAATAATGATATTAATAATAGTGATCATTGCATCCATATCGGGTATCATAATTAAAATGCAGTAGCATTAGAGCTTCAGTCCGATCATTGCTAGTAGTAGATATAAGTGAGCAGCAGATCTGGTGTCAACCACAGGAAAACCCATTCCAGAGCAGAAGGAATTGACCGCAGTAGGTGTAGTGGATCAGGTGGTCTGTTGCGAACTGCAGGATAATTCAGCCATCAAATACCTTCAGTGGCCATTTCCTCAGAAAAGAGAGAAGAAAACAAACAGCAAACAGAAATAAATAGACTGAGTGCAGTAGAAAACATGTGAATGTTTGCATTGAGATGGCATCTGGTTGAGCTGACTGGAAGGAAGGAAACCAGAAAGAACAGATATTAGAGCATCATCAGACCAGACAGGTATCCATCCATAACGCCATCATCAAACCTCCAGCATGTTGGCACAACATCATGGAGTGTCTGAGATTTCTGCAATTCCCCATGTTCATGAAGTCCTGTAATGACAATAACTGGAAAGGAGAGGTTAATTGCAAAAAGCTAAACTGAACAGGTGGGTTTTGAGTCTTGATTTAAAGTAGAGACTGCGTCTACATCCCGAACACTAGCTGGAAGAGAATTCCACAGTCGTGGGGCTATATAGGAGAAGGCATTTCCCCTGGATGACGCCTTATGAATTCTAGGAACTAGTAAGAGACCAACACCCTGGGATCTGAGTAATCTTGGTGGGTCATAGCGTGTGATGAGTTCTTGCAGGTATTCAGGGGCGAGGCCATGCAGTGTTTTATATGTTAATAAAATGATTTTGTAATCAATACGATATTTAACTGGAAGCCAGTGGAGGGTTGATGGGGGAAGCCGTGGCCTAGTGGGTAAGGATCTGGTCTGGTGAACTGAAGGTTGCCGGTTCAATCCCCAGGCAGGTCATGACTGAAGTGCCCTTGAGCAAGGCACCTAACCCCCAATTGTAAGTCGCTTTGGATAAAAGCGTCTGCTAAATGCCGTAAATGTAAATGATAAGACTGGACTAATGTGATATAATTTCCTGGTTTTAGTGAGGACTCTGGCTGCAGCATTTTGAATTAACTGGAGTTTATTCAAGTTTTTGCTGGAGCATCCTGACAGTAGTGCATTGCAATAATCTAATCTTGAAGTAATAAAAGCATGTACTAATTTTTCTGCGTCAGTTAGAGATAGGGCATTTCTTAACCTAGAGATGTTACGAAGGTGTAGAAAAGCTATTTTTGTAATGTTACTTATATGCTGATTAAATGATAAGTCTGAGTAAATTATGACACTCAGATTTTTAACTGATGAGCTGAGATGAGCAGGGGAGTCAGCAAAATTTAATATTAAGTCAGGTACATTATTTAAAGCAGACTTTGAACCTAGGAGGAGGACCTCTGTTTTGTTGCTGTTTAGTAAGAGGAAGTTGTGTGTCATCCAGTGCTTCATATCTTTTACACAGTCCTCCATTTTCTTTAGTTTTGGTTTATTATTTGGTTTAGCTGACATGTATAGCTGTGTGTCATTAGCGTAATTATGGAAGGTAATGCCATGTCTGCTAATAACTCTGCCCAGTGGCAGCATATGTAGTATGAATAATAAAGGTCCTAAAATGGAGCCTTGTGGAATTCCAAATTGCATTTTTGTATGATGAGAGGAGATTATTCACTTTACCAAACTGGTAGTGGTCTGTAAGGTAAGACTTAAACCACGAAAGGGCTGTTCCTGTCATTCCAACCATGTTTAGTCTTTCTAGTAGAATAGTATGATCAATCGTGTCAAAGGCTGCACTAAGATCAAGCAGCACCAGAATAGATACGATAGCTTTGATCAGAGGCGAGAAGGAGGTCATTTGTTATCTTAACTAAAGCCGCCTTAGTACTATGGTGTAGCCTAAATCCTGATTGAAATTTTTCAGATGTTATTTTTATGCAAATATGAGTGAAGTTGTTGGGCCACAACTTTTTCTAAGATTTTAGATACAAATGGCAGGTTTGAAATAAGTCTATAATTAGATAATATGCTAGGATCAAGATTTGGTTTCATAATCAGGGGTTTTATAACTGCTAGTTTAAATGATCTGGGCATGTGACCCAGTCTAAGGGATGAATTGAAGATTGTTAAAAGTGGATTGATTATAACTGGTAAAACCTCTTTAAATAGTTTAGTTGGTATTGCATCAAGTTTGCAGGATGTACAGTTTGACGAGTAGATGAGTTTCTCCAATTCTAGTTGTGGAAGTGGGTCGAAGGCCTCTAATTTTTATTTTATGTTTATATCTATATTAACTATATCAGATAGCAGACCAACTGAATTTGATAATGTGGTATTTATTGTTTGTCTTATATTTTCAATTTTGTTGTTAAAAAAGTCAATAAAATCATTGCTGGTGTGGTTGGCTGGAATCTGTGGATCAGTAACTGCCTGATTGTTAGTAAGTTTAGAGATCTCACTAAAGAGTACTCTAGGGTTGTCTTTATTATTTTCAATCAGGGAGGACAGATACACTGAACGTGCCCTGATGAGTGCCCTTCTATACTCTATAAAGCTGTCTTTCAAGCACAATGAAATACTTCCAGTTTAGTCAATCGCCATTTCCGCTCTAATTTCCTTACAGTTTGTTTTAAATTAAGTGTTTCTTCATTATACCACGGAGCGAGTTTTTTCTGTCGTAGTATTTTATGCTTAAGTGGTGCTACATTATTTAAAGATGATCGAAATGTTTTATTTAAATAGTCAGATTGTCTAGCTCCAGTGGGTTTGATAGGCTACTGATTGAGGTCAGTATGTCTATGATGTTTTCAGTAAATTTAGGGGCTATAGATGAGGTTACTGAGCGCTTTAGACTGTAGCGTGGGCATGTACTAATTTTATAATCTAAATTTAGTTAATAAGAGATTAGGTAATGGTCTGAGATTGTTGATGGTTGAGGTAATATATTTAAGTTTTTTAAGTTAATGCCCAGGGTCAAATCTAAGTCTAGGGTATGATTGTGTGGGGCCTGATACATTTTGGGTGAAACCAACAAAGTTTATGATCGAAGTGAATGCCTTTTTTAATGCATCATCACTTTTCTCAAAATGAATGTTAAAATCTCCAACAATTATGACTTTATCACAGGATACGGCTAAATTAGCAGCTAAATCACCAAAATCTTTTAGAAAATCTGAATAAGGCCCTGCTGGTCTGTAAATATTTATTAAAGACATTGTGTTATTTTTTTGTGGTTGGGTTAGTTACAGTGCCCTACATAATTATTGGCACCCTTAGTTAAAATGTGTTAAAAGTCTTAAAATAAATAAATTTTTTATTGCAGAAGAATAATCCCATGAAATGACCTGTTCCACAATTATTGGCACCCTTAACAATTTCTTGGAAATAAATATACAGAGGTAACCCTACTTACGAGTTTAATCCATGCAGGAGCCGAGCTCATTAGCTGGTTTGCTCATTAGCTGGATGCATTTTCCCCATAAGAATACTTGTAAAATTGATTAATCTGTGTCAGCCGGCCAATATACAGTATACTTTAATATGCTAAATAATGTGTTTATATGGGTTTTTTAAAAAATAAACGAGACGGCGACGCTCGTGTAAGCTGGCTGCTAAGGAGAGGGAGACTGACGGTGCTCGTGTAGGCTGGCGGCTAAGGAGGACAGGAGGACGGCCGTACGTGTATGGCATGGTTACACTTATCATATGAAAAGTAAAAGTAAAATTTATCTAACTTTCTTGTTCACTACCTTTTGCTACCTTAGCGTCGCTTTCACTAGCACTTTCACTTTCACTGGACAGTCGTCAAAGGTATTGACTGACCTCTTCTTCTATGGTAACATCTAGGGGATGCTACGACCGCAGCGCCCCTAGCGGTTGGCATACTTGAACAAATGTATGCTACTCGTTACTTGGAAATTTATTCGTTACCTGGAACAAAAATATTCCGAGATTTCGACTTGTTACCTGGAATACTCATTAGTAGGGATGCTCGTAAGTAGGCTTACCACTGTACTGTATTCTATCTCTGATGTTTAAATAGTGATTAGATTTTTGTGACATGCTGTTTGAGATTTTCTGTGTTTAAATTTGGTTTGGGGGACAGACATAGTCTTAATACTGCAACAAGTGTTTATATTTCTAAGAGCAAGTACTGTAGATAAATCCTTCCCCCTGTTATGAGCAGACAAATGATCATTATCTGTAAGAGTATCATTAAGGTCACTTACCTGCTCGCTGTGTAATTTACTTACCTGATGTTTGTGGTATGGGGTAAGTCAGTCCTGACATAGAACATCCGCGATGTTTCCCGAGTGGACCGCAGAACCTACGCGACTGGGCTGAAGTCCTTCATGGCGGTACAGTGCAGGACGCTCCTGAAAGCACTCCCAGTTGTCCATGTAGTCCATGCCAACAGTGCCGCACCAGATCCAGAGCCAGGAGTGGAATCCGAAGAGCCTGCTGAACGACTCGCACCCTCATCTGTAGGTAGGCAGGGGGCCAGAGATGATGATCCTGGCATCCGTCTTCTTCCGAGCGGTATCCACAAGTGAACGATAGTGCTCCTTCATGACCTCGCTGCAGCGGGCGGAGATGTCATTCGTCCCCATGTGGAGAACGACGGTGCCAAAGTCGTCACGTTGCTGTGACTGTTGCTGCAAGTGTCTAACTATAGAGCTACTAATAATAAGAACACCGCCCTTTTTATCTTTTGGTGCCGGCGCTGGTGCAGGTGAGGGCGGGGAGCCAAGCTTCTCAAAATGGTTGGCTGAGGTGAAGACTGGCTGTGGTATCGGGGGGGACGACCTCGACTTCCCGCGCCCTCACTAGTGCATTGAGCCCGGCGCAGGAGTAAAGCTGGTCATTCCGGTGAGCCGCCTCGATGAGGGAGCCGAGAAGGAGACGTCCGCATAGGAGGTGTCGCGGGCAGCCTCGAGCCTCGTCTTCTCGAGCTCAGTCTGCTTCTCCAAGAGCCGCTGGATCTGGCAACCCAGCTGTTCAAGCTCCTTGCTGAGCCTGCAGAGTGCTTGCTTGTAACTTGTAAGAGTTCTGCTAAACAGCAGCAAGTAAACAAGCTGAGCATGCTGAAAGCCAGAAGGGCGTCACTCATGTCCTATCAGGGATGCTTAAATAAAATGGCTGCTCAAATAAACATGGCTGCTCAGATTAAGGGTTACTCAGATAACATGGATTACTCAGATAACAAAGAAAATTCAGGAACAGGTGAGAAAAATAAAATACTGGACCTTCGGAGGAAGACAACAGTTGGTTACATACTTGTGTGCAAAGCACAACAATATAGTGTGATGACTAAGAGTTCTAACACAACTTAAACAACTTAATTTCATTCCTGTCATGTTTTCTGTTTACATTTCCCATATGCCGTCTTGTCTCCATGTGCTCTCTGTTTGTTTATGTCTTCCATGTGTCTTGTTCAAATCATGTCTCCACCCCCAGTTACGTCACGCCATTGTACAGCCCTGCCGTCTCATTACAGGTTAACCATTGTTTGCTATAAAGCCTCCCTAGTGCTTCACAGTCATTGTTAGTCATTGTTTTGTCAACATGTCATGTATTAGTATCATCATTTTCATTTCATACTGACAGCCACAGTGTTTTGTTATAAAGTCTGTTGTTTTTGAAAACACATGCTCCTTCTGATCTAGTCCATCCCACAGTATACTGACATATATGTTATATTACACATTAATATAACAGATGATATGTTAGATATATGCTTCCATTTCTGTTAGCTATAAAAATAAAGGAGACTTCAGAGGTCAAGCATACCTTTACTGACTGAGTGCATTTGTAGAAAAATATATAATTTGTTGTTCATGCATGTACTTAGCATCTTCTAATGATACAAAACACATCATATCTACTGTGCTCCTGCCATGACATACTGGCATTAATTTACCATAAAGAAAGTGCAATTTATTTCTGGGATCTTAATTGCTGCTCTGTGGGGGAGAAACTTTAACCTGTGATAGGTAAAGGTTGATAAAGCATTTTTGACACTCCATTCATGTACCACACAACAGTCATTAGCTCTGGTTGAACTCATGTATTAAAGCACAATGACAGCATCTGCAGAGACTGCTTTTTTAACAAACACATTTTTATTCTAATACTGATTTGCAGAAGAAAGCAGGAGAGTGCACATCAGTACATCTCTGCTGGCAAACACTTTAACATCAGAACAATGCAGTCATAATTAAAAAATAATAGACTGTCTTATACCGTTTCTGAATAACTAACCAAAGTACATCTAAAATTCCTTTTAGTGATGTGCAGTACTTTTTTCCACTTTCATAGATGTCAGAAGTCACATAATCATGTCTGTTCAAGATTATTTAACAACTCAACACAGTTTGATGCAAACATTTAATAATTAAAGCATGCTGTAGTAATGCTTATTGATGTGCATAAACTCAGATTACTGGTTAGGTACATTAGCCTCACAGCTCCAGTGAATAACTAAAGAAACTTTAAAAGAAAACCTTCAGACACGTTGTGGCTATGATAGGCTACAGTTGAGGTAAGGAGGAGACATGTAAAGACCATGTTAACCTTCTGGAGTCGGCACTATCGCTAACGGCATGTAAACGAAATTCTGCAAAAACACTTATATAACTCATATACTCACTTATATAAACATTTATATAATGTGAGATTTTTTATTTTTTTGACATGCACATTCCTCCTCTGTGGCATGTGATATGGCCACCGCCTCTTCTAGAACTACCGCTGATACACCATCACTGGAGAGCCAACACACTCAGAGGAAAGCACAGGGTTCCCAGCTCCAAATGGACCAAGCAGTAGACGCCTGAGCCAGTGGACATTGCAATGTGTGATAGGAAGAGAGAGAGTACCATCTACCCACCCAGAGAGACCATGGCCAATTTTTGCTCCCTGTAGGCCCCGGCTGTTGATGACAAACAGCATGACCGGGATTCAAACTCGCGATCCTCTGGTAGCCTGCTGAGCCACTCTGGCCCCTGTAATGTGAGAAACAAGACTAAACATACCCTGGAAACTTTAAAGGATTTACTTTTAAAACATATATAGCTTGAATCTAAATATATTTTTAGATATTTGTGAAAGGAAATTAAATAAGCAGAGACACATTTTTTTGCCTTTTTTCCCCAATCACTGATGCGATCTACCATTCATATGATAATGACATGATAATTCCGGATTTTCCATTGGTGGATTACCGGCCGTGGAATGCAAATCTGAACAAAGACCTCTCACCTGAGTGTTCATAAATATTCAGTCTTGGTGTTCCGGGGACCACATGCACCGAACCTGACTGTGGGTCACCATGGTGGCTTGATGGTTAGCATGCCTGCCTCTTAACACTGAGGACCATATGAGGTTCGAGTCCAGGGTGGAGCTTCCATGTTCTCCCCATGTGTGCATGAGTTTCCTCCCACAGTCCAAAGACATGGAGGTCAGATGAATTGCGTGAGATGAACATGTGTGACAAGGAAAGGATTGATGTCCTATCCTGGCTTTAGCTAAGATAGTGGAATGCTCAATGAAGCATGAGCAAAATGTCTGGGGGCTCTGATCAAATGGATTCTTTTTTATAGTTATTGTTCAGTACAGGCTTAAACATATAAATTATTATTAATTATTAATAAATATTAATTATTATACATACATTTTAAACATTACTTAAACATTATTATTCATAATATTTTATTAGGAATTACTAGTTACTATCAATAATATACTAATAATAACTATAATCATTATTATTATTAATAAAAAATAAATAAAATTAATCATTAATAAAATACTCATTATTAAATATTAATAAACTGTTAAAATCATGTAATATAAAATTATCACCCAAGTCTGTGTTACACCTTGATAATCAACTTCACTCTAATTCATTAGCTCCAATTTTACACTTATGTTTGTACTGTATTGTCAATAGACCTCATTTACTAATTTACTTTAATTTAGAAATTCTGAATTATTTTGACAATAGTTAAACTAAGAGGCACGTAAATGGTGGCTTACCACAGACTGGTAGACACATGCACACAGACACAGACTCAAATGTTAATGTTAATGAAATTTTATATGAAACCTCTGATATTAAAATACATCTAGCTGACGTGAAACAGGCAGAACAAATGTGCATGTTAACAACGTACAGTGTCAGGTGAACACGGACTGCTGGCCAAATGGCAAAACACTCGTTTGCAAGTCCAGACATTGTTTGATGTGTGCCAAACGCTGTTTGACCGCTGGGACGGCCAATCACACACTAGCAAGAAATGGCAGAGCCAATCGATGAGCTTGTGGGCGGTCTAAAGAGAAATAGGCTTCCGACTGAGTGCCGTTTTTTGCTGGGTCCTAGTGCTCGACCCGTATCTTTTTAATATAGCCTAACACCAATTTTTTCACAAAAAAAATCTGCAGAGAACCAAAACTATCTTTTGAAAAAGCCGCTGTCCCCCACCCCCACTCCCAAATTACACCCGTAATGTACGGTATCTCATTATTGGGGAACAATAAAAACAATTATGCGTTTAGTTTTTTTTCTTTTTTTGTCAACCTCTTTTAGTCTGCAGCAATTGCGTGGTTTGCGTGTTGGTCAAGTCCGCCACTGGTCGTGGGTGCTTGTGTCTCAGCTCGTATTGTGGGTGCTTGTGTCTAAGCACGTGGTGTGGGTGCCATTCATTGCTAAGTATGCTGTAAGGTGTGAAAATAGCACACGTCAGGCATATTGCAGCGTTCTAGTATGCTGCTACCGCTGTGAGAACATTCTGATGCATCCTTGAAAACAAACTCTGTCTCTATGTAACTTTTAACATGTTTCATTTAATATTCATTTCTGTAAATATAACACTTAAAGAAAATAGTCTTTATTACTGAATTTTCTCTTCTAAGGTTAGGGTGTGCTAGGCCCCGAGTGGCTCAGCAGGCAAAGACGCTACCACTATGACCCAAGTATCACGAGTACGAATCCTGGTCATGCTGTTTGCCATCAACAGCCGGGGCCCAAGAGAGCAAAAGTTGGCCGTACTCTGTTTGGGCGGGTAGATGGTGCTCTCACTTTCCTTATCACTTTCACATTGCAATGTCAACTGGCTCAGGCGTCTACTTATTGGTCCAATTGGAGCTGGGGACCCTGTGTGCCTTCCTCCGAGTGCGTTAGGCTCTCCAGTGACGGTGTATCAGCGGTGGTTAAATAAATAAATAAATAAAGTTAGGGTGCACGGATTATTTGCATATTTATGGTATATGTTTTCAGTTACCAATGTTATTTTTACTAATAATTGTCTTTTCGACAATATTATATATGTGTTATATGTGTTCTTCTCCTGCATGGCTTTGGTTTATGCAGCTGTAACCACATTTCAAACTGCATTTCAGGATATGGCACTGAAGTCTCCTTCCAATGGACAAAACCATCTTTCTCTATGGTGGCAGAGGTTCCCCTGAGAACACATGGGGAGGGGAAGTGTGCCTGTCTTTTGTAGAATTGGGTAAAGTTACTGCAGTAGGAGGTTTTGTAACTTCAGCAATGTTTACCTTTTATGGATGAGTTAAAACTTCTGATCTTTTACTGGCTAGAATCTGATGATAGGGAGGTAAAGTTGGAATAATTTTCTTTCTTTCTTTCTCAGTCTCTCTCCACCAACACCCTTGGGAAGCAGTGAGAAGTTTTATGCGTTTGTCTGCTTCTCACAAACACCATTGTCTTTGCCCTCCACTCACTGATTAGATATTGATCAAATGTTCCTTTTTGTCTGGATCTGTTCCCCGTTTTTGAGGCACAGTGAGGGTTCTTTCCACAGAAAATAAACAGGGAGGAAATTCTCATTTTCTCACACATTCACACACCCCCAGCATTCAAAGAATTACATCTAGAGAGGGTGATGGCGCCTCCTGATGGCATGAAGCTCCTAGTATTTTCAGCATCTTTGCATTCTGCTGAGTCATGCTGGGACTGATTAATTCAAAGGACAAACACAATCACAGACACTTATTTCAACTACATAATAACATAACCTCCATGTTTCAGGTACTCATGCTGATGTAGTAAGAAGAACAAGAACAACAAGAAAATCAGATATCAAAAGAATGCAGATGTGACTACAAACTCAAACAGTGTACCACCACCCCAGAGTCTGCTAAATCTGCCTGAAGGTCTTTTATAGTCAGAGAGTTTTCTCTTTTTCACTTTTAACATTAAAAAAAATCAGTAATTTTTTCTTTAAACGTTGAAAAGAATGCTTAGTCTTTAACCTTTTGTGTAAAGTAGGGTTCTAACTACATTAATCATGCTGTTGACTGTTTTAAGTCGGGATCTAACTATATTAATCAGGCTGTTGACTGTATTAAGTAGGGTTCTAACTACATTAATCATGCTGTTGACTGTATTAAGTAAGGTTCTAACTATATCAGGCAGGTATAGATACTGATATAAGTGCAAACTATGGCTTAAAAAAGAACAAATATGTACTCTATAAAGGTACACAGCTTAGAGTACACCTGTAGAAGTGTGGGGAGTTTAAATGTTTAAGTAAAGAGAGTTTAAAGTGTAGTGTGTGTACAGTGCCATGAGCTGGTAGAGCTCAGTTTGTGTGTAGATATGCTGGGTAAACTGGGAGGGTCAGAATTAGATCAGTAACAGTTCATCTTTTGTGTGTTCATGTTGTGGTGGGTGTTGCTCGTGTGACTTATCAGCTTCTGAAAAAAATCTGTTCTTGAATCAGGTAATTCTGACTCGAATGTTATGGTACCTCTTTCCAGATATCAGAGGCTGACACAGGAAGTGACAGGGGTGTGTAAGGTCTGAGGAGATTTTGCTGGCTTTCCTCCAACCTCTCTTGTTGTAGATCTCTGGTATTGGTGGAATGTGATGTACTGGGCAGTATTCACCACCCTCAGTCAGGGTCTTGTGTTCAACTGCAGTGGAGCTGCCATACCAGGCTATGATGCATGCGCTCAGGATGCTCTCCATGGTGAACTGGTAGAAGTTGCAGAAGAGCTGATGTGGCAGGTTTACTCTCCTTAGCCTTTGATGATGTGTGAAGTGTTGAATGCTGAGATCTTTGGTTATGTGGACACTATGGAAATTGAATCTGTTCACCTTTTCCACCATCATCCCCTCAATGCTCAGTGGTCCGTGCACTTTACTCCCCAACCTGAAGTCAACAGTCATCTCCTTGGTTTTTCTAAATCTGAGGGAGAGGTTGTTTGCAGTGCATCACTCTGTAAGGAGCTTCACTTTCTCCCTATATGGTCCCTAAACATAATTTGTGATGTTTTATTATTGGTGTGTCATCAACAAACTTAATGATTGTGTTGAAACTGTATTTTGTGATGCAGTTGCAGGTGTTGGGCATTCATGCACATGGTGATGGGTCTTTGAGACTGGTATGATGGAGAAACATGTAGGAACACTTACAGGGGTTGGACAATGAAACTGAAACACCTGATTTTAGACCACAATAATTTATTAGTATGGTGTAGAGCCTCCTTTTGCGGCCAATACAGCATCAGTTCATCTTGGGAATGACATATACAAGTCCTGCACAGTGGTCAGAGGGATTTTAAGCCATTCTTCTTGCAGGATAGTGGCCAGGTCACTATGTGATGCTGGTGGAGGAAACCGTTTCCTGACTCGCTCCTCCAAAATACCCCAAAGTGGCTCAATAATATTTAGACACAAAGACTTGCTGTCTTGGTCACAGATGCGCCAGCAAGACATGCACTAACAATTTGTCCTCTTTTGAACTCTGGTATGTCACCCATAATGTTGTGTGCATTGCAATATTTTGAGCAAAAATTACCTGCTAATTGAACCTTCACACTCTGCTCTTACTGGTCCAATGTGCAATTAATGAAGATTGGCCACCAGACTGGTCCAATCATGAAACCTCCCACACAAAAATGACAGGTGTTTCAGTTTCATTATCCAACCCTTGTATATGACATCTAAACATTCATCTTAGTGCACCTGACACCAAAGTTGTCTGACAGAGTCTTTTTACAAAGTGCATTTACACTTGCTGTCACTGTTCTTTTGTTGGGTTCTACCAAAGAACCAATTAGAACATTAAGTTGCTCTCCTGTATTTTCCAGATAATTCAGGAAATTATACTGCTCCACAGATTTTATTTTTCTAAATGTACTACCACTAGATTAGGATGTTTCCACCACTGGAATTTAGTTTTTAGCATATGAACAGGTTTACGTTTTTGTGCTTAGTCCCATCACATTGAATATTTAATAATACAAGCAAGGATCAACATCTTGGCTTCCCCAAGATCTCTACACAGAAGAGGAAATAAACATCCTTTCTCCCTCTCTGCCTCCCTCACTCTCTGCCAATCTCTTACCTTTGTTTGTCTTCCTTTATGAAACTTCATCGCTTTATTACAATTATTTATTAGACAAACAGCAGAAATCTCAAAGCTTATTACTGAACAAAATAAGTTTATAAAAATAGAAACCATCAGTAAGCAAAAGACAAAACTTCTCTCTAAGTCAGAGAGTTTTCTCTTTTTCACTTTTAACATTTAAAACAAATCAGTAATTTTTTCTTTAAACGTTGAAAAGAATGCTTAGTCTTTAACCTTTTGTGTAAAGTAGGGTTCTAACTACATTAATCATGCTGTTGACTGTTTTAAGTCGGGATCTAACTATATTAATCAGGCTGTTGACTGTATTAAGTAGGGTTCTAACTACATTAATCATGCTGTTGACTGTATTAAGTAAGGTTCTAATTATATCAGGCAGGTATAGATAAAGTGCAAACTATGGCTTAAAAAAGAACAAATATGTACTCTATAAAGGTACACAGCTTAGAGTACACCTGTAGAAGTGTGGGGAGTTTAAATGTTTAAGTAAAGAGAGTTTAAAGTGTAGTGTGTGTACAGTGCCATGAGCTGGTAGAGCTCAGTTTGTGTGTAGATATGCTGGGTAAACTGGGAGGGTCAGAATTAGATCAGTAACAGTTCATCTTTTGTGTGTTCATGTTGTGGTGGGTGTTGCTCGTGTGACTTATCAGACAAACAATTTTGCCTATATACGTGTGTAACAAAATTGTAGCATTTTGGCATAATCGATATGAGATTAAAAATTTCACTTTTCAAACTAGTCCCTGTATTTTTACCCTATCTTCACACTTATGGTTGTGTAACAATCTGCAGAGTATGTAGGTAAATAATTATCAAAAAAATGTTGAAATTTCAATTAAGCATGGCCGCCATATGCTAATTAACCCTACTGGATAG